>CM035795.1:41417046-41607046 GCA_020466265.1 Siphamia tubifer | reverse complement strand
AATAAAAATGAAAATAAAAATAAAAATTAAGCAAAAGCCAGTTTGAAAAGATGAGTTCTAAGACGGGATTTGAATGTGGATAGTGATACTGATGGGTAGTCCCCTAAAGTCCGGCGCTCGGTGTGAACGGTGGATAAATAAATGAATAAAGATTTCGATGAGAGAATGTTTGTAATTTGTGTTCATTTCCAGCAGCGTGGTGTGTGTTCACAAACACACAGAAGGAGATAAGAGGCTGTTGGAGCGCTTATCCACCACATCCTTAGTGTAGTGTGGCCCTCCCTGCCTCATTACTTCCTAAATCTTGTTTCTGCCTTTCTTCCCATTTGGCAGCTGAGTTCTGGACCAACCTGTTAGCTTTTGTGCTGCTTCACACACACTTAAACACACACACACACACACACAGCCCACGTCTCTTTCCACTCAGTTTACAAAACCCAGGCCCAAATTCCTTCAGACACACACAGGCGGACACACACAAAAAAGCACTCTCACCTTGGTCACGATGAGGAAGTCATTCCCAAAAGGATTTATTGACTGTTTCTTTTTTAATTGGCAGAATGAGTATAATTAGGGTTTAGAACAATAAACCCGTTTCCTTTCACCGAAAACATAAAACTCCGCTTTCTGAACGCACCCTTTGCACAATGGCAGAATCAAACTAGATGATTTGTACTTGGCAACGAATGACGCCAAACATGATGGGAAATGTTGAACATGATGATCTCATTCAGTATAAGGGCCTTGAAGGCATTATTAAAAGACATTATGTGTTATTTTATGTATGCTTACTAGCATAATTGCAATGAAAATGTTGAAATTGCAGTAAAAACGTTAAAAGATTTTCAGAGCGGGTTAACTAAATAGTTTATTAAATGTTTTTACAACCTTGACAAATTACTATATACACAAAGAAACGTCTAGAAATACTACCAGGCATCTTTTTTTCTCTCTCTGTCAAACAGCCGAGCTGGCCTCTGCACTCAGGAAACCACAAGTCATTTTCCATCTTTCCATGTGTGGAATTTTTCATGCACTCGTCATGCCAGCAGCACCCTTTATAGTCTGAGCAGGATCTACAAATGACGACTTGCTTATAAATTTAGTGCATGATGTCACTGATCTGGCACCTGTTATGTTAGCAGACGGACAGTCGCTACAATCTGATGAACCTGGATTTTCCTGCAGCTATAGGCAGGCTTTAAATCAGCCTGTTCCACAAATGTCCAGGTCTGTTTCAGAATAATTGAGGTGAAGAGGAAAATACTTGGCTGTAGTTGCACACAGCAGTGGAAAAAAAAATGTGCTGTGTTGCAGTTTTTTTTTTTGTTTTTTTTTTTTTATAATCGTAAGTCACTTCTAATATTGGGGTAAACAAAGATGAAATTCAATGACACGTGCAGTTTCCCTCCAAAAAAAACCTTTGGATTTCTTCTTGTTATTACCTCCTTGAAGTGGGCGTATAGTTTGGTTACCCACCATCACTGCCCTCAAGCTTACATATTAATAGGATTCGAGGAAAAACGGTTATTTTTGTGCAATATCACAGTTTTCACAGACGTCTTATTTGTTTTTCTGTGTGCAGCCTGATGGTTTGAAACTAAAATTATGACTTCTTCCTTACTATAATTACTCAGACCAAAGGAACAGTGGAGTTGTGTTTTTGCCACCATCCATCTGTCCGTCCGTCAGTTAGCAAGATATCTCAAAAAGTTATGGATGGATTTGGATGGAATTTTTAGGAAATGTTGATACTGGCACAAGGAATAAATTAATACATTTTGCTGATGTGTGTATGTGTGTGTGTGTGTGTGTGTGTGTGTGTGTGTGTGTGTGTGTGTGTGTGTGTGTGTGTGTGTGTGTGTATGTATGTGTGTGCGGTTTGAAGTGAAAGTAAAACCTGTTGCTCATTTGGGGGGGGGGGGGGGGGGGGGGGGGTCTGTGGTCTCTCGGAGTGCTTTTCTAGTTACTACATATTTCCCATGTTGTGGAAACTACTTTGAACGTGCAGCAAATAAAACTACAAGTAGTTCATCATGACACTAGTTCAAACAAACCTGTTGATTTTCAGCATTAAATTGAAAATGTACATGTAGTGGAAATGAAACTAAATATAGCTACGATTGGCCATCAGACGTGGTTGGAATGGAAGGAGGGTTGTCCATGGTGTTGACAACAACACAATGTTCGTAATGATGTTACTGCGAACCACTGGAGTGCTGCCAGGGTAAACCAATCAGAGGCAGCGTTGGCTGTGATGTCATGACATGATGGTGCCTTCAAAGCAAATCAGGATGAAAGAAAAAGGGACTGAGATGTATTCAATTGTGAAATAAAATTTATATTACAAAAAAAAACAAACTGAATTCATTCATTCATCCATTCTCCAAACCCGCTGTATCCTCACTTAGTTAACAGGAGTCGCTGGACCCTATCCCAGTAACTTAAGGGCAAAGTTGGGGTACATGCACAGACTCCGCTAAGGCAGATCAGCGCCCCCTACCTCCTTTTACTTCTATGAGCAGCTGTCTGCCCCCACTACCACCGATCACCACCAAAATGCAGTCATTCGTTCCTTGTGCCTTTAT
Source organism: Siphamia tubifer (assembly GCA_020466265.1). NCBI lineage: Eukaryota > Metazoa > Chordata > Actinopteri > Kurtiformes > Apogonidae > Siphamia > Siphamia tubifer. The sequence goes on along the minus strand of CM035795.1, from coordinate 41,604,458 downwards.
CAACATTTCCTGAAAATTTCAGCCAAATCTGTCCATAACCTTTTTAGTTATCTGGTTAGACAAACAGACAGACAGTAAAACGCCAGTAAAAACACAACTCCACTGTTCCTTGGCAGAGGAACACTTGGGGCCAATTCCAATTCCTTCCTTAACCCTCAATCTCAAAATGCGTAAGTGTAAAAAGTGTAAATGTTGTCCCAATTCTAACAACATTTAAGTTGAGGGCTGTATATCTGTATCCTCATCACTGCTTAATGCTTCAAATGTGATATTGATTAGAATGTTTTCAATAATTTACATGAAGGATATATGAGGTATAGAAGCAAAACTCCAAAAATATATATATAAAAAAAATAAAAATAGAAAAGCACTCAGAGCGCAAACCTCCGCCAATGCAGACTTCCCCCCTTCGAATGAAGAGAGGTCCTCCAAGGAGGTTTGTCTGTGTCTGTCTGTCATTTAGCAAGATAACTCAAAAAGTTCTGAACAGATCTTGATGACATTTACAGGGTATGTTGGTAATGGGGAGATCTGTAAACGATAACATTTTGATTGTGATTCGGAAGAGATCCTGACTTCTGGATCACTTTGAAGTGTTACATTGTGGTAAATGGAGAATACATTTCAAAGTGATCCAGAATCCAGGATCTCTTCCGGATCACCACCAAAATTAAATAATTTGTTCCTTGTGACACTCCCAACACATCGTGAACATTTCATCAACCCCTTCCCCCCATATCACCACCAAATTCCAATAATTTCCAGATCTCCCCATGACCAACCTACCCTCTAAATTTCATCAAGATCCGTCCATAACCTTTAACTAACCAACAGACAAACAAACTTTGGCAAAAACATAACCTCCTTGGCGGAGGTAAAAATCCAGTCATATTAAAAGCTGTCAAACTTACATAAGTCTTTTCCTGTCCTGTGGGGACCTTTGGCTTTCTTTTGGGAACTCTGTAACACTTTGTTAAGTTTGGATTTTATTGTCACAACGAGAGAAAAAAATAATCGTAACAAAAACCAGCAGTGATGTCAGAATCCAATGATGAAAAATGAAAAATAACACAGTTAATAATTCACACTGACAACTCAAAAAACAATCCTCCAACTGACATCAGTATTCACCCTGCAAACCCATGTTCTGCTGTTGTATACATCCTGATTATAACTAGGCAGGTGGGCAGGCTTTCACATATTTGCTCATTTGTTGTGGTGAATGCCGTGTGATGTGTATATTACGGTCCCTAAGAGGCCTCCAGAGAGAGTCAGTGTGTAGAGAGCGAGAAACTGCAGCTGTTCAGGGTCACAGGCAGCGTCCATTTGTATTAAAGAACAGCTGAAGAAGAAGCAGGAGTCAAAAACAGATAAGACACACCCGCCGTGATGCATTAGCAGAGCCACGGACATTATATAATACCCACCAGTGCATCGTCTATAACTGGACCAGCGATTTATAGTCACTGGGGCCGGCAGAGGAGTCATTTCACACCGAGATGGATGTGCACTCTCATACCAGCAGTAAAGGGGTTTGTGTGTAAATGTAAACTAAGGGCTACAAAAAATATAGAAAAAGAAAAATGATGAGATGAAGGAACACTAAAAAGAGACATTAGAAGTTATTGGAAACAAATTCAGTGGAAGAAAAAACAGGGATAAATCATCTGAAATGTAACAGTTATTAAGAATTAATGGGACATCACCAAATGTCTGAACCTTTAAAAAGCTAGTTGGATGAAAAATAATAATTAAGAAACAAAAAATATGACTGATACTATCAACGTTTGTTGATATTCATTCCCAAATTGCTGGTGCACCACTAAGTTTGATGATCAGAACCAGAGGTACAAGATGTTTTCTTGGATCATTATTTATTTATTTATTTACTTATTTAGGATATTGTTTAAAATCCCCCAATAGTAATAAATTAACTACATTTTCGAACATACACACACACAATCACCTGTGGAACAGACAGGACTGAATAAATACCATCCAATCATCTTTTACACACACACACACACACACACACACACGAGAACACTTTTTTTTCACCCCTCCGGTCCTTCTTTGTTGGACCTGGAATGGAAACATGGTTTAAAACCAACCTGAGCCTCATACACATCATGAAGAATGAAAAATAATAAATGAATTTCATTTCTCAATGTTGAGATGTAATAAAATATTTTATAGTGTGACAATTCTGAGTCATAAAACACAAAGAAAAACAACAAAAAACAACCACTGGGGTGGAATGAAGCCACAGCTTGGTTAGCTATATTAGCTACAATTAGGATATAAAGTTAATTGGAAAGCTGTTTTGTCACTAACATGAGTCACTAGGAAATGTAACAGTCAGATAGGGATGAACTGGAGCTCCTCAGTAAGGGGGGGTATGCATGGGCCGGGGCAAAAGATGGAGCAGGTGTGGGACAGAACAGGGGCTATAGACAGAGCTGGGTCAACCGTTGCTGTTAAAGCCTCAGGATCAAGCATTGCACGTGTCTGGAGGCGTCGCTTTAGGGTGGTGGTGGTGGAGCTGGGGGGGGGGGGGGGGGGGGTAGACTTTTCAATGTAATTTTATTTGTAGAGCCCTATTTCACAACAAAGTTCCTTTACAATTAGTTGGATATAAATAGACACATGAACTGCAGAGTTAAGAATTGTACATTTTCAAGCTTGTGCAAATCTCCTCCATATCTCCTACTCTAACCTGACTGACGCCACATGGTATCTCACAATACCATCTGGGACCCTTGCGCAACTGATCTGTTTTCAAAGGAGGGGCCTTATCTAAAATCCTTACATGTGATTAGATGAAAAGTCTGTCCATCATCTTGACTGATGCGCTGTTTCAGCCACTCACGTTGAAGTCAAGCTGCTTAATCGGCAAAAAAAGTTTGCATCAGGTATATACACATCAACAGAAGGGGTTTAAACTGAACATTTATACATGCAGTGAACCTTGTCTACCACGATGCCTGCCAAGTTCGCCTGGTAAATGTCATAGGAAAGCATGGTTCTACATTTATCCTTCAGTCATGATTCAGGGCTACCAAACACTAGCTGCTAACATCTGTTGCAGGTGTGGTTGTCATTTCTCCCTCCCAGTTCCATTACTATTAACCTGAGTTTACTAGCCTCTTTGACTCGGTCCTCTACCAACACAACCAGGGGGGTACCACAATAACCATGGGCTTCTGCGCTGGTACTATTTCTTTATCCACCACTGGAGCCATCTGATAGATCTAACTCTTGCCAAACCTGGTCGGAAGAAGAGTAAAAACGTCGCTTACAAAGCCATCCTCTGTTCATCTTTTAAGGAATGAACATGCGGTAGAGTAGTAAAAAAACGCTGGAAATAGCCGAGTCTATATGGACCCTCGGATACCTAACACACTCTGCCATTGTTGTATATATGAAAAGGCTAAACTGCCGTCACGTCTGCTTTACGTCACACCAGTCACAATGCCACCAGGTAGTCCCACCCTGCACCACAGTCAGTGTCTCCTTCGTTTTGAAGTAAAGCTGAACCTCATGGTACTCAGATTTATGTGCCATCTCGGTAAGGTAGTTTTGAGGACCATATCACAATGACTTTGAATTAATTTTCCATTAACTAACAAAAAGGGAAAATCACAACTATTTATCGTCAACTTTCACTTCCTCCCATGACAAAGCCTAAAAAGCACCGCAACTTTCATCTCAATTTTTCAGAAAAACTCATGTAACATCAGACATATTAGTCCGCAACAATCTCAAAAAAGGCCTGCGAAATCCTGGAGCGACTGATATTGGTAAGTCATAGTCTGACAATGCCCAGACCAGTTCTTAACTTCTGATATTTTGGGAAGGTTATGTTAGTCATCACAACAATCATAACCATTTATGCGAGTTAAAAGTCACAGAGTTCTGCATAAGTGCTTCTTCATGGTCCATGTCCCTCTTTCTGTTTATCCTTGCTTTCCAGAGTGATCTTTATTACCGGCGTCATAAAAAATATTCTGAAAATGCACATCTTCACGCTGTTAAATTAATTATTCTAACGTAGCTGCACACAGTCCAGGCAGACTACATCCTCCTCATCTCCACTGTTTGTCCGCCAATGTTACTGCAAATTCATTAACTATAAGATTAATGTCAGTAAAAAGTGCAGAATTTTGGAGATGAACTCAACTGCCCCTTCTCACCAGAGGAAACCATTCATTTCCATACAGCAATTAAAGAGACAGTAGGGAATATATATCCATACAAATTACTCTGTGTGAGTGGGAATAAGGCACTTTTGGCTCATAATCTACTCAAGACGTGAAAAATGTTCTGTAACTGTTGAGTAATGCCTTCAGAAAATAAACACTTCAGTGGGAGAATTATGCCTTTTTCCCTTCGTAGGCCAAATCTTCCCTGAGTACATCCACATGCACTTTCTGAATGGAGCTCTGGCTTTTGTATTTTGTCTGCAAATAAAACAAGTCAAGGAGCCTAAAAGGTCTAGTGCTTTTTCCACAATGACTACAATGAACTTGAATAAATAAAAAAAATAAAAAAAACACATACAGTATGAGACGTTCTGAAATCCCCTAAACTATTGTGGAAATCATTCCTCAACGATACCATCACTGTTGACTCTTCGACCAACAAGCAACTCATTGTTCAACAGAATTAAAAGCTCTGCAGAGGAGAGGGAACAGTAAACTAACGAGCATCTGAAAGCCCCCAAAAAGCACAATTGCTCTTAAAGTGTTTCAGACCAGGGTCTTAACACAGTTTATACTGTACCATGCCGATAGCATTAGGTCACATGACTAATACATCCTCAGTTCAGTTCAATGGGTTTCAATCCCACTCTGTCTCCACTAGCTGGTAAGATTATTAAGGACTTTTCCCACCCACTCCACACTGCCTTTGAGTGCCCCCCCCCTCTGGACTCAGGCTCAGATGCCCTGGCTGCAGAGAAGGAGGGCCACCTTTGTTCCTAAGGCTGTCCTCCGCAACTCTTAATATCTTTACCTTCCCCCCTAACATACACACACACACACGCTTGCACAGTGCCCCCCCCCCTTCATTAATCATGTGTAATTTCATAACACCTACACTTCCGCCATGCAGTTTTGTCATTCACATTACACCATGACTGTCTTTTGCTCATTTGCACGTGTTGCTCCATAGGATTTTTTTTACACTATTTATTTAACTTGTGGTTTTTAAACTTTTATACTTGCACTTATATTGACATTGCTTATTCTTCACTGTTTTTAAATTGCCCCTTTAAAGATAAAGTATTTTGAATTGAATTGAATAGTGAAAAAAACAAGACAAAACCTCAAACAAGTACTCAGAGAATGTCTACTCTCACCAATATTTTGTGCCAATCGTACGTTTCTATGACAACCTATTCTTGAATTAGAGCCAATAATGTGATTTTGACCTTTCTGCTAATTGTAACCGTGACCAAAAAAAAAAAAAAAAAAAATTGTGACCGTGACCTCTGACCTTTACTCAAATGGTTCATTGCATCTGATGCACATTAGCTACACGTATATGCGCATGTGATTTCATGGTGACATCTCAAGTATTCATTGAGTTATAGAATGATATGTTTCTGTGGACACACAGACAGACACACACACAGACAGAGAGAGAGAAACAGACACACACACACATTCATAATTTTGACTTTTTATCTCATGATTTTAACTTCACTTAATGCGCCATATATATGAAAACCCTTCATAAAAACCATCCATTGACAGTGCACCTTATAGTGTGGAAAATACAGTAATTACATCATCTGTTTCAGTCTAATACAGTGATTCACAATCTATTGGGGCAGGGTCCTAAATGTACAATAATGGTCTTTACTGTCTTTTTGTTTTTCTTTACTAGTACTTGTTGCAGTTACTGTACAAACACCCACTTATTTTCTCCAAAACGACAGATATTTGAGATGAGATATTTTATTACATGACAAAGAATGATTTGAAATGTTGCAAAAAATACAATAATTAATTTTTAATTTTTAATTAATAAAAAAAAAAAACAATAAAAAAAAAAAACAAAAAAACCAGTTACTGCCTTTTTGCTTTGTAGGACAGAATAGATCTCCACAAATTTGGGGAAAATTAAAAAAGATACAGTACATTGAACACTGCAAATTATTTAGTTCTTCAAGATGAAAACAAAGAACGTAGATTTAGAAGTGTTAATTTTAAGAATGAAGTGTTTTAAGTGTTTAAGTGTTTTAAAATCTTAATTCAAGAAATCTTGTTTCTTATTGTCTTGCAGCATGGACTGGTATTTCACTTCTTTCAGGAACCTTTTCCCTCAGATTTACTCTTTTTATATTTTGTGGGCCTTTGTTGCAGTGAAAATAAACGGCTGGAGGAAAATTTTGCAAATATTTTGTTTCTCCGCTAACGGGTTATTAAAATGATTGGGTATAAAAAGAGCATCCTAAACTCTGTCCATCCTTATATACTGTGGGTTTTTTGTTCCTAAACAGATATTTTGTGTTTGTCCATATGACAAGATTACATAAAACAAATACAAACAAGGCCAAACTATTGTCTCTGTTGGACTTTAGGCTGTAGACAAAATGTTTGTTGGGAATGTCAGAGTTTATCTTTACATGATATGGTTTTGTCTATAACACCAGGCCAAAGGTATCCATGCTGACCTGAAGCTACTGCAGGTCATTCGTTAATTTATATAAACATGGATTTGATGTTTTAGGTCCAGGTTCATGACACAAAAAAATAATTACATGAGTAAATGTGAGAGGTTATAATAACGTTAAACACCTTAGAGTTGCAGTGATTCAGGTCATTATATGGTTGATTAAGAAGTTAAAATAATATAACAGAAAAATGTTTGGAATAAATATTAAATGTTCTGCACTAGTTCTTTTCCACCTTCATGGTGCTCAAAGCGCTTTACATTAGCCTCACATTCACCCATTCACACACACACACACACACACACACCAGTAGGTTTCTATGGTTCTGTCAGTCCTACTGGGAGACTAAGTCAGGGTTCAGTGTCTTGGCCAATGACACTTCGAAATGTGGAGAGCCAGAGTTGGGATGTGAACTGCCAACCTCTCAGTCATTGGACGACCAGCCACAATTCAGTTGGTAGAGTAGGTCAGTGATATAATATATATATCCATATATATATTAATTCTAATTCTTAATACACACACAGCACCTAATTTGCCAATTATGGAACAAACGACAGCATTTGTATTTTAATTAGATTGTCCATGATATTGTTTTTCAAAGTTTTCAGTTTTTTTTTTTTTTCATTACTTGTACATGTTGATGATCCTGCAAACTTTTACTCATCCAAAAATGGTGCTTAAGAGGTTTGAAAAATAACTGTAATCTGTCCATGTCTGTACCATACACCCGTCTCTACATAAATCCATTGTTCTTTAATCACACTCTATTGTTGCTAAAGTATGATGTGTACAGTCAGGTGTCCATATTTGTCAGACTGTGTCCATATGAAAACAATAAAATGTCCCTGCCCTTTCACAACACAAAATACCAACAGCTTACATCTGCTTTGCTATTCTGGATCTGTACCCAAAGAATGTGCTTTCCTCTCCTGGACAATGTCATTTTTATGAGGTGGACAGTGTTACTATGGTCGATGCTGAGAACCATCTGGCTGATTCGTATCGGTGTCATAAAAGACGTCTCCTCATCCCAGCTGTAAAATACAAACAGGGAATATCACACTTAATGTGTCTGAGTCTGTGCCAGCTTTTGTCTTTTCACAGTGCTATGATTCTCACTGTTATTTTATCACGAGATTTCACTTTAAACATATGCTGGGTTCATTCGGTTGATGACTGAATAAAGCTGACAGTAACACAAACTCTGGTCGAACTGGTTTCGGCTAAGACAACCACCCTAAAGGAAAACCACGTGGTTGAATACACATCATCTCTGTGAAAATCATACAGCGGAAAATTTTAATGACAAATGGATTTGAAAAGAATCCCAATGCCCTGTTGACAAACTTGTTGATGTTATTCACGGTGGTCTCACACTCATGTTTCCAAGAATTACAGCTGGAATGACCGGCCGTCGCTCACAGCACATATCTCATACATACTGTAGCACACCAATGGACCACACATTAGTTAACTGCTGCATAAAAGTGACATGGAATTTTTCCAGACCATAATGTCCACTTGTGCGGTACCATCGTGCACAACAGAGGTCATGTGAGAGTGCAATCCGAGCCCAAAATCGCATCTACTCAAATCCTGCAGCTGCCCCCCAAGGGCCACATCACACCAGGCCAAATATTTCCCCTCAGCAAAACAGAAACAATGATCTGGCACACGGCCTAATTTTAACTGCATCCCGCCAAGTGAGCATTATATAAAAGGGCTTTAAAATAAGAGACCGTGTGCTTGGACATTCTCGAGACGCCGGTAGGGAGGGAGACTGCAGACACCTGTGGCCGTCCGTCTTATTAACATTGTCTGAGGCCAGTCCACTGGCACGTGGACTTTTACCAAGTGACAGTTACAAAACAGCCTTAACTGTAACACAGACTTCAGTGGATACTCGCTTGTCAAATTATCCCAGAAACAAAAACACATAGGAATGTCAAAGAAAAACAAATGTTAGAACTCCGGTGTTTTAATTCTATATTTAATCCATTGTTTCAACAGAGGATATTTTTTGTAATATTTCTTTTCTATATTAGTCCCACTAGGGGAAATTCCAGCAGGAAGATTATAGCACAGCACACGAGTTATCACTTTTATATATGTATACAATATAAATATAAATATAAATGTATACATACAATTATTGCACTGTTATTGAATGGTTTATTGCACAGTTTATTGGGAACAGTTTCTGTTGTGGTTTCTGACAACAGCTGGAAAGACTCAGATAATTATAGTATCTTGGTATGTGACCCATAAGGAACAACAGGTTATATTAATACAAATATCTTGGAACTGAAATTAGCAAAAGTGTCATTCCCACTTTTAACTTCATTTCCCCTTCTGGTCAACTGTAATGGGCTCTGCAATGTGATTGTAAGCCTTCGATACTCCAAAATAACTATATCCCAGATTACTGGTCCTATCAACCTGCGGAGATATTTAATATGGATATAGGACTATTCCTCAGCTGTAGATACTGCATTGACTAGTTAAAAAGATGTCAGATATTGGGATATGAACTAGTGAGGACATGGACTGTGTAATATTTTGGTCATTTAACAAGAAAAGACATACCAAGTTAGAATAAATATTTGATCTTGGTAGCATCTAAATAAAAATCCATTACATGTAAATGGTGTAAAGCGTCTCCTCACACACACACACTAAATAATAAGAGAGATACTGAGGGGGAAAAAATCATAACATGGACAGATGGGAAAAAATACATTATACTTGTATTATTTAAATGTGTATTTAAAAAGAGGGGGAAAATATGACAGATTGTCAAAACACACACTAAGACATTCCAGTATTATGATATAGATAATCATTACCATATCATGACCAATAGATGATAAAGATGTATGGCCTATAACTCTGCTCTACAATTTTTTTTAAATTTTTTTAGAAAGTATCTGATTCAGACATTAAATGTGCTAAATCTTACATACTTTAATAAGATGAATCAGAAAACAAATGACAAAAGTTCTTGTTAGCTCATGTTTCTAATATATATATATATATATATATATATATATATATATATATATATATATATATATATATATATATATGATGGTGTGTTTTTCCACATATATGCTGGTTTATGTACATGTATACAATGGATTTGTAAATATTCTACTAGAAAGAACCTGTAAAGTGAATGGATCATAATGTGCAGACAGTGTTTTGAAGTAGATCTGACACCAATATTCCTTTAAACTAAAACCTATTCTCTTGTTAATTATAAGAATTTCACATTTTGCCTTAAGACTTATCTTGAAAACTTGAGCCAACCAGCATTTAAGACTTGCGTTTTCTTTATCAGTAATACACACATTAAAATTTCATTAGCTTTATTCCAGAAGCATTTTACTTGTAGACCAGTGTTACTTATCCAATAAATGTGAAATGCTTAGAGTTTGTGTTTCGTAAAGCTTTAACCCTCAAAGAAAAAAGCATATACTGATCTGTCATGTTTAAGAACAACAATAAATCATATTAATACATGTAAATTATTCAGGTAAAATACATTTTCTTAGCTTTTCAGTGGTGTTGCATCTTCCAAAGCACAAAGATTCTTTCATGATTTGCATCTTCACATCTCATTTAACTACAAACCAAAAACTATGTGCAGATTGTGGTGGACTTTCAACCAAAAGGTCAGTTTTGAAATGAATGACCATTACTGGGAAATGATTTTCTGAAAACACTACAGTAGAATTTGCATTACAGTGGAAATAAAGGGCGGTAGAAAGAGCAGATGTTCACAATGGGTCAGACTAATTAATGGAGCTTTGTCATATCCATGTGGTCATTTTTTCTGTCCACATCATTTGTCACTAGTGGTGTGGAAGGGAAAGAGTCTGGCCAGGTCGATATTTAAGAGTTTCCACTTTAAGTCTGTTCCATTTTGTGGTGAAAGAAGAAGTGAAAAGGAAACTTTACCAATGTCAGGAAGTTTAGACTTTACATTTTAAAAACTGTGCTGTATCATCGTCATTAGGATAAAACTAGAAAAACAAAACAAAAAAAACTGAAAAAACATGATTTTTTTTTCCTTACCTGCCCCTGCTGGGTTTGTCATCTTACTGCAAATCTAGAAAACAAAATAAAAAAAAAACACACAGTATGATTAAATGAGGTTGAGAGGAAAGTGAACTATCACAGTATAATTCTGGTTTGAACATTACTGTTCCACGAAGAGAAGCAGCTCACATTATTTAGCTGCGAAAACCATTAAGAGTCACACACACCCAGTTCCTTGAATTCAGAGACGGAGGATGTCTCTTTGCATTCTTCAATAATACAATAACTGCTGTGATGACAAAGTCAATAAAGGCTCTTCTCTGTTGCAGCGGTGGCATGATTTAACACATGTTGAGTTGGAGTTTACCGAGTTTCTGCTTTAATACTCGTAAGTGTTTTTGTGTGTCTGTAGGTGGAGGGAAATTTTGGGACAGTCTGGATATCTAATTCAAGCAAGGCTGAAAATATCCACCAATTTCAACTGCTATATAAACATAGTATAAAGATAAAGGGGCTTCTTTTCACTTTAAAACACCAAAAAACAAACAAAAAAAGTGTACATTACATGACACTACATTCACATTTTTTAGTCTTCCCACTATCTGTAATAATTCCATTTATTCAGTTTTTGTCCATGTTTCTTGTCCTTGCAGTTTGACAGTTATAAAGATAGAAGGTGTTAATACTTTTATCAATATTCTGTCTTCTAGTGTTAATGTGTGCTTGTTATTCAATATGTCTTATCCTATGCTTTCTTGTATTGTTCTGACCATTAGTGGTACTTTTTGTTCTTGCTTTAACCCTTTAAACTTCCAAAGGTCCACATACAGGCCCAAAGTAGTCGTTTAAAAAATATTAAGCAAACCACCCAAACCTGTCCCGAATGTCACATGACCTAATGTAGTTTAACAACGCAAATTCTCAGGAGATATAAACCACTTTCAGATAAAATATCCACAGCAGGTACAAGCACTCACTTGTTCAAAATACACATGACAAACAGCTGATTTGAACCTTTATGTCACATAATTATCCACAGAGGAACCATATTCCAACATACACAGTCATAGTCCAACAAAAACATCTAAAACAAACCAAAAAAATTGTCCATATGTAGTCCAAAACATGAATAAATATGCACAAATGTTTTATCTATTATATCATTTAACAGGAACCGCCTCCAATATCCCAGTTTTCATCTTAATATTTTCATTTATAATATAATCAAACACCAACTGCATGTTATTAAAATGGTTTAAGAACAGCATTCCCTTTACTTTATTAAGAAATTTAGGTAAAATCAAGTGGACGTTTAAAGGGTTAACATTGTTAATATGTAATTTTTATTATCATGCAAACTAGGTTTCCATTGTTGGAAGAAACACCTGGGGTATTTTTGATATGATTTGAATGCTTTATTTCGAACATGTGCAAAATGCAACAATAATCAATACAACAACAACAACAATAATAATAATAATAATAATAATAATAATAATAATAATAATAATACACAATGCCATGTCCGAAAAGGAGTAGGATAAAGCATAAGCTTATTTAATCCTACCCCTTCTTCACTTCCCCATTAACCTGAATTCATCTTATAGCAATAGAGTGCATAGTACAAAAATGATGATAATAATAAAAATAATAACAATAATAAACAATTGAAGTACTAAATATATACAAAAAAAACAAAACAGAACAAAAAAAACAACCAAAAAAATTATCTCTAAACACCCCCCAATTCTGCCATGGTGTGATGGCACAACGTCTCCCCAGGTCATGACCTTTCATTTGTACTTGATTTGAAGTCAATCAGACAAATAGTTGCAGAGATATGAACAAAAAAAAAAAAAAAGAGTGTTTAGTTATCTTAAACTTTTGAGTGACCCTTTGTGGGTAATCTGGAAGTGGTACATCGTTCAAAATCTAATCAATTCTTCCTCTCAATGAAACTTATTGATATGGAATTTCTGAAGTCAATATTTTTCAAGTTATTGCGACAGATATCCGTCAGCGGAACAGCCATCTGCAAAAGTTGGACCAAAAACATAATATCCCTGAAACTCCATTAGGGGATATTATGAATAAATTAATACCATGTTGCCATGTTGTTTACGGTTTTTAGTTTTTGGGAAATGAATGAAATAGTCAGTTCAAGTTTAAAGTGAATTGTACTGATTCATTGGGAAATTCCCAGTAATCTAAAATGTTGTTTGTTACTGCGCAACAAAATAAAATAAACAGGAAAACAGAGTTGACAGATGTCCTTTATTTTATTGGATAATTTGTAATTAGTAGAGACTCTTCAGAGATAAAAGGATAGAGTCTCTTCCTCATGGTGGTCGGTTAGAATCCCTTCCCTTCTGTACCCCACTGGTCTGATTTACATTGTTGTTTGGTTGCCCCATTTCCACGACTCCCCTGGCTGAGACAGAACGCTACATAAACTCCCAGCTCGTCTATTTGCGATACTGTTGACCCTCTGTCAACTGGCGATCGGCCAGCACAGCTCTGATTCAAACTTCTGTTAACACATCCGCAAAGGTTTTCTTGTTAATTTGGACTAAACACAATAAGTTTGTCGTGTATCGCATGTTTCGTGTGGTCCGCGGCCCCACTGTGTTGTCATGGCTACAGAAACACTCGCAGTGTAAAGAAGCCTTCAGCTGAATGGGCAGTCTATATGGCTGCCACTTTGCTGCAACAACAAAAAGACCTGATTGGCTGGATTAAATAGGACAGGTGGTTTTGTTTGAACGCTATCTGTCTTGGTTACATGCTCCGTGACACTGTTAGGGCACGCTGCAATGACAAAGACAAAGACACTTTAAAGGTTTATCATGTAAGACTTGTGTGTGCTCGCATGACGTTTTGTGTCGGAGTTGGTTTAATGGTGGTGGTGGTGGTGGTGTGGGGGGGGTTGTTTGTTGATGATAGCTAACTTGGTTACTAAGCTGTCAATACACTTTGGCCTAGTGTTGCCACATGTCCCGGATTTTAATAGTCTGTCCCGGAAAAAAAATACAAAATTTTATACATGGCCAAAACCAGAGACCGAAACTAACCTGACTTGCGTATGTTCTGGCAGCGTTTCATCAAACTTCACACGAGGGGGCGTTCCCCTTTCCTTACACTGTATCAGATGGGGCGAGTCAGGACTCAAATTTCTCAGCATCTCAGATCAATAGACCTATTAAATTGTAACGTGCCTACATACATTGATGACAAGTTTTCATGTTTTAATGTGTTGCTGCTTGACTCAGTCAGTGGTGCACAGGCTTATTTGGAATGATGTGGGGAAGAGAGAAAGAGACTCTCTCTCTCTCTGTCTTACGCCACAGAAAAATACTGTCTTCCCCAGAAAGATTTATGCTTTGAAAATGAAAATCGTACCACTCCCGAAAGAGTTACAAAATAATTATTAATCTGTTTTGTAGAAGAGTAGTAAAATAATGAGAACAATAACATTTCAGTGTTAAAGAGTGATTTTTTCTTTCTGGGTTAGATGTGCAAAGAGCTGCGTTGCTTCCGACTAAAAGGCCGATTGGATGGTCAAAATGTCCAGTATTTTTGTCAGACACGGGTGGCGACCCTACTTTGGCCCCAAGAAGACAATTCAAGGCAAGGAAGAACTTGGAAAGAAAATAATGATTTTGGCAGGAAAATAAGGAAATATTTGTACATAGAAAAATGTACAAGCCTATATTGCAGTAGTTCTTAGGGGGCACAAGCCCATGGGGGGGGTGAGGGACATTGTCATGTGTTCATGTTTGATCACTTGGAAACTACTCTACTCACAGGCTTCAATCTGATTCGTCACTGGGGGGATGTTGTCCCAAAAACACCCCCACACTTCACTTCAGTCAGAAAGTTGTTGTTAGGGTGCAACAGATAGTGATGTAGTGAGAGGAGCTCACTTTCACTTCTTCACAGCTCTCACACAGGTCTGTTGTGTTACTTGTAGAATTACAGATTGAAGTCTGCTTTAAACACAGAGCTATATATAACCCACCACATCCTCCACACACAAGTCCATTGCATTACTTGCAATTGTAATGCAGTGGGGGCACCAGTAGGCTCATGATGTTGTTTATGGGGCTTGGTTCAAAAATGGTTGAGAAACCCTGGTATACAGCCAACCAAGACAGATGTTAGATTAGAAAATACCAATAAGTGACCGTGACATTTGCAAATCTCACATATTGAACCTTTCCTCCATGGGGAAATTTGTCTTCAGTGACTGAAATAGACATTAATATTATACAACACAGACAACAACAACAACAGGAGGTAGACATAACAAACAAAGACCTTTGGCAGATTTGGTCAACCTGTCAGGGGGCCTGGTGTTTACTGTAGGGCAGCTATGACTACGGGGACCAGGCTGTTTCCAAGACGAGCCCTCCTGAATTTTAATGTTCTGTACCTGCACCCTGAGGGTAGTAGGATGAAGTAATGGTGGACTATTGTGTTTGCCATTCGTGTGATGGAGCTGTTATTTAGGGCTGTGAGGTTGGATGTGGGGAGGCCAATGATTTTAGTAGCTACATTTGTGAGGTGAATGAATTTGGGTCAGTTATTGATGGAAAGCATTGTATAAAAACATGTGGAGCAGTACAGGACGATGGGTTGGATGATACTTTTATAGAGTGACAGCAGGAGGTGGGGCGCAACATGTAATCCTTTGAGTTTGTTTTGAGTTTGTCTTTGTTGGCTCCTTTTCTGAATGTCGGTGGAGTGCTGACCAAAGGTGAGTTTATTGTCCAGACTGACTGAACTGTTTGTGTGTTTATGATAATGGGATCTTAAAGGGGTTAATATGTAGTGTTGGTGTGAACCAGAATGGGGATCTTAAGTTTCTATAGGTATAGCTTAAGTCTCTTTATTTCCCATTGAATGGTATTCAATGGAAAATAAAATGCTAAAATAGTATCTGGTTTGTCATGTGCCCTGAATCACACACATGTTGTACCTCATAATAAATGATAATTATTGATGTGTGTTTCAACTGTTCCTGTTCACATTAAGAATTTGGACTACACACCTGGTGCACATGTGACGTCACCACAGACTCCACACCACAGCTGAGCGGAGTGTGACGTCACATACTCCACACATTGTAGTCTCTTACTAAACCCACATAAAACCTAACGTCATATTTGCTTCCCATCAAAGACAGGTGGTCTGTCTATACCACATCAACTATTTCTTATTAACCACTATCATATGTGAATTTCAGAGCAGTTGTCGAATGGAATCAGAATTTAGCTTGACTCACTCCATTCACTCCCATTCAAGTTTTTGCGAGCTAAGCACCCATTGACCGGACGTAGAAGGGCATGACTTAGCCTCTCCATGGAGGTAGAACATCATCAGGACCAATCCATAAAAAGACAAAGTTCCTGTTTGTTGCTCGCCCCAAACTCTGTGTCCTCTTTCACCTTTATTTCAGGTGTGATTTTTTTCCCCTCACATGTAATGTAGTTAGCCATCCACATTTTTGCACTTTTTTTATTTTAATCATTTTTATTTTTTCTCACGCCTCCCAAAGTCCTCTGGCGACCCCCAGGGGAGGCCCATCTGACCACTGGTCCAGTTCATACGCCAATAATTTTGACATAATGTCAGTGCATGTTAGTCTTGACATTCCAATAATAATAATAATAATAATAATAATAATAATAAATAATAATAATAATATCTGAGGATTTTAAAAAAGAACAGCGTCTTTGATAAACAGTTTTTTTGTTTTTACTGCAACACCATTGAAAGTGTTCTTATGTACAGTAGCAATGTCTGGTTTACTGGGAGCTCAGCAGTTGATAGGAAATCCATGCAGAGAGTCATAAATGCAGCACAGAAAATAATTGGTCGTCCATTTCCTTCTCTGGAGGAGAAGGCAAGGGGTCAAAACATTGCTATAACCTCACCCATTCACTGTTTGAACTCCTGCCCTCAGAAAACCACAACTTGTAGATTTAGGAAAAGCTTTTTTCCAGAAGCCGTAGCTGCCATCAACATAATAATAATAATAATAATATTAATACATTTTATTTGTACAGTGTTTGTCATGGCACTCAAAGACACTTTACATGAAGTAAAACAAAATAATAAAACAATAAGAGACAGACATCATTTTAATCAAGCCACTGTATTTTGTATTTTAAATTCTATCTTTTTAACATTATTATTGTATTTATTATATTACAAAGTGTAATATGTGATGCATGTGTGACCTAAGCACTTTACTGGAGCAGCATTCAATTCTATTGGATTTTATATAATGACAATGAAGGTAATCAATTCAATTAAAAAAATAATTTTAGGTTATCGTTTTAATATCTGTAGAAGTAGCTCATATAGTCCCTTTAAGTCAGAGATAGCTAAAGCAAAAACATGTCTGGAGAGTGTTCACCCTGACCCACCATGTGGCCCTAGAGCTTACAGACTGAACCAATTTTTTATCTCTGGGCACTTACCCAATATAGGAACAAGAAAAATGCAAAACCATGGTTCACAGTGACTCAACATAGGTTTATTTTTACCTCTGCGTAAACACGGATGAGGTGTTCAGGGCCTCTGTGTCTCAGTGAGGGTCAGTGACTGATGCTCTGCTCATTATTGACTGTGAGATTTGGCGTAGGTGAATTTCATCATATATATCTTCTGTAACAGAGCGCAAAGGCTAGGCTTAATGTACAGATAGTAGAGGGGTCATTATCCTTACGCTCTCTCTAAAGCCTTCACTTACATCTCTGTAGAGAAGGAAGAGATACAGATGGCTTTGGTGACTGTGTTTCGTCTGATAACTTAAGTCTCTATAGACCGATTAAGACCCAGTTTCAGAAATAAACTCATGAAAATTAGCACTCCAAAAACCAGATGCTAGGACCCACAGGAGATGTGCCGATTTGACGGAGCTTCAAAGACTCCCAACACGTCACTCTCTCCCTCTTTTGACAGCCAAGAGAAAGTAAAAGTTCCATCCCAGCTTATCTCGAGACCTGACCCACTTGAAACACGCGTCGCCCTAGTTCCACTCAAGAGTCAGATGGTGGACACATGTCAAAGGTTGCAAGTCAGAAAAAGTGACATCCGCCATGCACGAGAAGCACAGAACTCCTTTCAAGGCTGTGTTCAGAGGTGAAATGTCCCCTCGCTTACACCAACAAGGATGTTTATATGGTGTGACAGGTCTGTGTGGGTGAATGATAGCTGCTGTCGGAGCACAAATGACACCCTGGCTGAAAGTCAACAGTGCAGTAACAGGACCGGTCAGTCCAAATGACAGAGCGCTATGCTCTCTTTTATGCTAGCCTCTGTCAACAGCAATTAAAAGTAGGAATCCTCAACCCAAATACGTCTCCATCCACCGATAACAACGCAGCAAACAGACGGCTTTAGCTAACTCGGTACAGCAGGTTTATCACCAGGGTGTGAACCATGGGGGGTCTAAGGGAGCCATAGACCCCCCCCCCGGTGAAACATGAGGTCCCCTTGAAAAACTATGTATGAAATTTCGTGTCTGTGTGTGTGTATAATTTTAAAAAGTTGAACACAATTCTTCATCTATTTAACCGTCCTGTTAAGTTCATGTTCATGTTCAGCCATTTTTTTTAAAATCCTAACAAGCACTGGTTAATATTTAATTAGTAATTTCATTACCAACTATTCTATCAGTATTTAGCACAATGGTTTTCCTTACCTCTAACTGATAATGGTTCAATTAGCATTATTCACTCAATTTTCATAAAAAAAATATATTATATATATATATATATATATATATATATATATATATATATATATATATATATATATATATATATATATATATCCAAACTTAAAAAAAAAAAGGTTCGCCACTATTACTTTTTAAAGACCAACATGTAAAACATGACACTGACACATAACATATGTCTCACAGTTGTAAAGAAAGAAATAGTCTGACATTTCTGACACACTTTTATGGATGCAAATGGGTCATGAATGTAGCAGCAACTGCACCAAAAAGTCATGTTCTATTCAAAATAAACAGTTGGTAAAACTGCCCCGAGGTAATTCATCTGCTGGGTTTTTTTTCCCTTTTCAATTTTGATTCATTGTCAGCTTGGTCTTAAAGGTGTTCTCCATTGTTATTGAATACATTGTGTGTTGGTTCTATTTTAAAAAATGTCCAGATTGTTTTGTTTCCAGTTGTTTTTTCACAGTAGAAAAATGACTTGAGGTCAAACAACAGAGTTTAACGGTACTTCCTCATACATGTCCATGACGCGGTGATGAGGCGTCTCTGATTGGCTCAGAATGTGTGAAGGAACCCTCCCCCTTCCCCTCTCACTCTCTGTATGTGTTTACCTTTACCAGAGTATCATCCCGCTAGGTTTTCGTGCCGTTGCCTGTTCTGAAAACATGCAGGGAAAAATACAGGCTTTATTTCCACCAGTGCAGCAGCTACTGTGGTGCTGTCTTTTCTTGTGACTCTTAGTCACAAGAAAAGACGACGACTAATGCTAATTCAGATTCGCTGCAATGGAGGACAGGTTTAACCCCATGTGGGTGACGCTAAAGTCCATCTGATGTCAGATGGACCGGCTTTTTCTGGGTCCCTTGTTTCTCTTATTGTTTTCTGTGAATGTGGTATGCAGCCAGTGGAGGTGACGAACCACTTTCAAAGGCAACATGTGTTGGTAAGTCGGGGGTGACACATCAGATTCCAAAAGTAGCGTGGAAAAGCGGAATGACACCTTTAAATTTAATTTCAAACGGCATTAAAAAGTATTGAATTTTACTTTCCCTGAGCTGTAGGAACCCTGATAACTACATCACATCTAAAAGTATATGTGATGTTACAGCTCCACCCTGGACATTCTGTTATAATACTGTATTTCTGTATGGCAAAATCAATAAAAAAAATATTTGAATATAAAGAAACAAAAGCATTGATTAGTTAATTAATTCATCCATTAATGCATGAAAAGGTTAAGGTAAGACCTGATGTTAACAATAGTAGGCCTAACTAATGCTTGTTTTATCATGTATGACAAACAACATGCATGCCCGTATGCTTGTAGAGACCCCCTTAAGGCCATGGCATGGTTTGTGCACTGGTTGCCAACTACAGACTCATATATTGTCCAACTAAAATTGTCAGAACAAAGTCAACCTCCGCGATTATCACCACTCAAGGAGACAAAATCTTACTCAACACCTAACACATTCCAGCTGAGATTAGCTCTGCCTGCCTGATGTGCACCAGATTGGGGAGATATGAGGTGCATTCCAACCCTACAGATCATACAAAGGCAAATGGTGGGTTGGGGGGGAGGTCATAGGTAGTTGCCAGACACTTCAATAAAATATCTCTTAGTCCAACTGTGCAATACTTTACACATTTGGCTTCTATTTATTCACATTTTCATTACCCGCTGTCAGAGGTTTTGTTCAGACTTCGTTATGTAAGAGGCAGGATTGAACTGGAGTGGACATCAGTGCTGCTGACATCTAGTGGCACCCACATCAAAGAGTTAGTTAAACATAAAACAGTTAAACTTATGTGAAGATGCACCGTATGACGTACTTCACCATATTGTGCAAATTATCTGCAATGAATCATGGTAAGACTCAGTGAGGGAAGTGAAACTCTAAAATATTCTTCTAAAACAACTATAGAGAATGAAAGTCCCATTTATTTTGGATGTACCTGAGGGAACTTATTTAAAAAACAAAAAGACACACCCCCAAAAAAACAAGTGGTGGCAGGCACAACAAATCCCACCCCTCTCACATATTCCGGCCATTATAAGTAAATGCGAAGATTTTTTTTAAAATCCTAAAAAATTTGAAGTTTGACCTACTCTTCCCAAACGGTACTGCGATACTTTTTTTTTTAAATGAACTTTCTTTACTGGAAGCAATTTCATAGGCACCAACACAACAATGGAATATGACAAAAACTTCCTTTCTTTCCATTTTCCACTCCCTTTATCTCTTTATCCTTCCCACAATCCCACCCCACCCAAGGGAGCGCAATTATCATTATCATTAAAATTAAGTAAACAAATAAATAAAATTTATATAATTTTTTTTTAAAAAGTCCAAATATGAAATTTAAATATAATGAAGTTAAAAATACATTTAAAAATGGGGAGGGGCTCAGATATCACGATCAGGTAGAGATGTCAAAGATTCTTTTTCTAAGATGTTTCTGCATCTTAACATGAGCAGATTTATTCCAATTTTCAACTCTTTTTTTATATTTCCTCACCTTATACATGCAAAAATTTAGAGAAAATGAGACTAAACGTGTATGACATGTATCAAGAGATACAGTCCATTCAGTGGCTAAACATTTATTTACCATCTCAGCCACAAACTGCATCTTTCCAGACTCATAATATTGTTGTCTAGATCAACAAATATCAGTATAAATAGTGGGATCATTCAAACCGGATAAAACAATATTTGTCTCATGGTGTACACTGGAATGAATGGAACTTCAGCTTTCTTTTTTTTTTTAGTAGAACACAAGGGTTTCTGTTTAACGGTGCTTCAACCACTTTAGTTTTTGCTACAGTAGATGGGATTTGGTCCAACATGTTAAAATGCAAAAGATTGATCAAGTCAGTAGAAGATGTTTAACATTGTAAGAGAGTAAAACAGTCGCTTCACATTTACATAAAAAAAAAAAAAATGTGTAATGGCAAGGTAAAGCAGTGACAATATTCTAAATAGAACATAAAGGAATAATGGTCATTTCAATTTGATTTATAATGATAAATATAATAACAATATAAATGGGGATTAAGTTTAGAGGAGTAGTTCTATGTTGTATTGTTGTAAAGACTCATACTATGCAGCTCTGTGGGAGAATATTTTGCAGACTTGGTTTCCTTTAAACAAATTAAATGATTAAAACAAAGAAAAATTCCAAGGCACTCTCTTAAAAGTGACAGATAAAAAGCCTTTATTAAACTGGCTTGGTTAACAAAACCTATAAAATCATATAAAAACATATAAAAACCCCAACACATTTCGGCACAAATGGCCTTCATCAGGGAGTAAGACAAAATTAAATGAAAATTAATAAATGATTAATTTAATTCTAAAGATGCTGTGCTGTATATTCACCTCCGTTGTTATGTAGTGATGTGTTACTATGCTGTTGTACAATCTATGTCTTTGTGTTCAACAATTTCTAATATGCAGATGCAATATTTTATGTTTCTTTTTAATCCGTTGTGTTTGTTCAGTTTGTTTTGTTTTTTTTTTGTTAGGGTTAGAGTGAGATATAGGGTTAAATATCAGTGCAAAATATATATAAATATAATCCACAAATTATTATTGATCATGGAGGTGGGCTGTTTTTCTGTTCTTTTTTTTTTTTTTTTTAAGGAGCTGAAATACATTCATGGCTGTCCCATCTACAATGCCAAATTAAATAATGTGAATCATCCTCTTAATTTGAATTTATTTCCTTGATGTAGTTTTGATACTGATCATAAAGCCTTATATAGTGTCACCATAATAAAACTGATTTCTCTCAAATTAACACCTTCATATGTAAATAAAAAGATGTATTACTGTAGTTTCCCAGTTAAATCTAGATGCTTCATATATATCACTGGTCTATAAGTAAAATACTTCCAGAATAAAACTAATGAAATATTACCACATGTGTGTTAATGGTAAAGAAAACTCCAGTCTTAAATGCTGGTTGGCTTAAGTATCAAGTATTGTGGCAAAATGTGATATTCTTAGAATTAACAAGAGAATAGATTTTAGCCCAAAGGAATATTGGCCTCAGATCGACCAGATTTTTTACACTTTACAGGTTATTTCTAGTGGAGTATGCAAACACATCCATATACATCCATCTATAATTCAGCAATTATCTGTCTGTGTGTGTCCTGT
Source organism: Siphamia tubifer (assembly GCA_020466265.1). Classification (NCBI taxonomy): domain Eukaryota; kingdom Metazoa; phylum Chordata; class Actinopteri; order Kurtiformes; family Apogonidae; genus Siphamia; species Siphamia tubifer. The sequence continues at coordinate 41,581,819 of CM035795.1, read as the reverse complement.
TTGTCTGTGGAACGCCTAACACCTGAACAACTCCACCAAATAATCTGAAATTTGGATGATGACTCTCCAGTACTATGATGGGTTGCAGTACAAAGTTTCACGCCATTACGACATACAACAATGAAGATATTAAACTAATTCCATTGCTCTTTCTACTCCAAGCATTGCCAAGTCCCGCCCCGATTTGGGTCATTCTCGCTCACACACAGAAAGTGAGCGTCGGTATAGGGGACAACCAGGACAAACATTAACGGTAGTAACCAGACCGAAATCTAAGGTGAATTTCGGTACCACACATGCAGCCATTGTTTAATTACGGAAGCACACACATGCGGCAACATGCATAAGCAGCGGTGCAGACAACAACATGTCAAAGGTCAAAGGTGAAACGTGCAGTTATAGTTCACAGGAAGTTTCTGATACTTCCATGTTGAATACATTTACATGTAAAGGCTGGAATATGACTGATTTACTGAAGCACTTGGTGACACAGTGTTTACTCAAGGCTCTGTGAAGAGCTAAGGAGCCTAGCACTGTGCTAATAGCACTAGCCTAGCACTGTGCTAATAGAATACTTGGAAATGACAGACCCAAGAGATAAATGAGATGTGGTGCTCGCTTAATAATAATAATAATAATAATAACAATAATAATAATAATAATAATAATAATAATAATAACAATAATAATAATAATAATAATAAAAAATACATAAATTAATTAATACATAAATAATTTAATGGTCCATATATGTGCAATAACACACCATCATATATATTAAAAACATGAATTAAACAGCACTTTTGTCATATGTTTTCTGATTCATCTTATTAAAGTATGTAAGATTTAAGACATTTAATATCTGAAGCAGGTAGAAAATTGTAGACCAGTGTAATTTGACTTCAAAATAATGTATAGTCCTTCTTACATTTCAGCCAAAACACTCTTGTCTTCAGCACATGTGAAGCTTCCCAGCTGTCTTTGAGCCAAGCTTTAAATTATGCCGCTGACATTTTCAAGTTATGGGTTCTTTAAGAGGGGCAGGTGGCATCTATTATGAGGACCCAAAAAAATTCACTGGGAGGACCATACCACAGACAAAACAAATGTTCTTTTACCCATAAATATAATTACATTCAACTCAGCTTCACCTCTGTCTACCTAATATAATGCAGGACGTAACATGTACTCCAAAATAAAAATAAAAAAACTACATATATAATAAAACAATTAACGATAAAGTAACACAGGAAAAAAGATTCAAGTGGATAAAAATGTCAGGAGAATCTGATTGGCTAGTTTCAGTGTTCTCCTATAGGCGGGTTGTTTGCCATCGCTGCAGCAGAGCTATCAGGACAGCACAAAGCACAAGCTGAAAGGCTTTGAATTTAAATCACCCCACATTCTGCAAACCCCTCCGTTGTCGGTTTCTTTTAGTGCTGCTGAATAGTGACATTTATATACCTTGTCCAGCTGAAGTGAGTCCTGCTTGTTTAAGAGAGTCTAGGCTGACCTTATTCCTAATGCAAACCTCAAATATTTGCAGATGAACAAGGAGAGGCTGCTTCACAAGTGTCAGATGTGTGATAGCGATGGCGGTTTTCACAAGGTGTGATTTTATTTGAAAAGAAAGGTTATAAAAACCGTTTCAGAAATGATAAATCATTCTTCTTTTACCACTGTAGTCATTCTAGCTGTCATATCAGTTCATTCGCACAGTGTCTCTGGGCTGCATTTTTAATTCACTTAACTTTGTGCAATCCTAGAAGTGTATAGATCACAGTTGTTAAACTCCAGTCCTCGAGGGCCGGTGTCCTGCATGTTTTAGATATTTCCCTCTTCCATGTGATTCAGTTTAACCCTTTAACTCCTGAGAACTAACAAAATAATTGGTAACATGAGCAAAGTAAGACACAAATGGTAGAAAATCAAAGAACAATACTACAAAATGTAGAAAAATAAACAAAATGAGCAACAAAAACTAATAAATATTTACAAAATCACAAATAATGTGGAAAAAAATTTTTTTTTAAATTACGAAAGAAAAAAACTAGTATTGAAATTTGGTCCCAGCAATTTTAATTTTACCTTTAAAAATGTTTAAATAAAATAAAATAAAAATAAAAATCGTGCTTTTTGGCACCCTTTCCATGCACAAAACTAAAAGGAAAATAGTTGAATTTTTAAACTGAGTGTCACTGCTGATTCTGAAATCAGCACTGACACTTAAAGAGTTAATAATTAGCTCCTCATCAGACTAATAATGATGCAATGGCCTCCAGGTGTAATGGAAGAGAGAAACATCTAAAACATGCAGGACACCGGCCCTCGAGGACCACACTTTGACACCCCTGGTATAGAACAAGAAATATGGGTGATGATGAACACGACTGCACAGCATCTTAACATGAATGTCACTTCCAAGGTTAAAACAGGGTTGGATACAAACGTTTGACATTAAGTCAAGAAGTGCCGACTAGCAGAAAGCAGAGAGGGTTATGTGTTGGGACGGTCAAGCTGAAAACGACAGATCAATTTGACATATGAAAGAGGTGTGATTATAAGAAAAACTTACCATCTTCTTGGTCCTTGTTCTCATTCCCACAGAGGCGCTGCGAGGGCCACAGGACTTGTCTTGGTTCAGGCATTCCCCTTTCTGTGGTTTTGGAAGCGACTGGTCATTCAGGCTTTGGTTTACGGTGGACTTGGAGGCAGCACCCCACTGCAACAACATCACAACAATCAAGACTGGATCTGTCTCTCTTTTGGCTGAACAGTCAAGGACAGGATGGTCTCAGTGGGGGCCAGTGGAAAAGAAAAACAAGAGGCTGAGGTCAACGGCTGGGGAAGTGAAAACTTCACTTTCAGTTGAGCTTGACAGATGCACACAAAGGAGCCTGTATGTGTGGATCGTCTTTTGAGAGGACAGAGATTATGACCTTGTCAGATATCCCAGTAAAGATGTCTTGTCTTGCCCAGTAGCCTGTCATTAGTTAAAGCAAGTAGCAGTGAATGCCTGGGATGGTTATGCAGATGCCTGGGAGGCATGTAAGCCTCTCTGAACCATTCCTAATGGACCAAATCATACAAACTCCCTGTCAATACAACAGCTCCTCTGTGTGGTACATACATATGGACCTCAAAAGAGCACTTTTGTCCCCAAAGAGGGATATTTTATGAAACATGCCACCATGGGAAGAGCCTTTTTTAGGAACACTGTTGCATGGTCCACGTTGAAATCGCAAAAGCACAATAGCTGTCTGTTCCCGTCACACCATCGTGACCCAACAGAAGCACTGTGGACTCCTGTATCACATCTAACGGCTACAGACCTCCATCATAAAACAGGCTTAAGTCAGAGACAGTCTGACAAAGGCCATAGTGTGGCAGCAGACACTGTGCTCATAACTCAGAATTAAGAGAAACATTTACAACACACAAGAGATTTCCCTTCATGCTGTGGTTTTATCACAACTTCAATTAGAAGAATTTGTTAAAATCCCATCTGTAATCTGTAGCATTTTGAAAAAAAAAAAAAAAAAAAAGCTGCACATCAAATTCTTTTGAACACCTGTTGCTCAATGTTCTGAATAATCCACTGGGGATTTCTTTCCACAGAGCAAAGTAAATTGATTTACGGAAGTTTAAGACCATGACCAAGTATGCAGCATACGCTTCAGAAGAATGTGTACAGTACCAGCCGTGACAGGGCACATACCGTTATGCACTGAAAGACTGACGGCTGTAATCCACATGATGGACTACACTCTGTACTAACTGTTTAATATCTAAATATAGGAGCAGGTTTGTGTTAAAGTGCTAATAAGATGCTAATGTGTTGACATTAATGATTACATTCTGTCACCTGTTTTTTTCGGTTGGTGCAGGGTGTGTTACAGGGGGATGAACTTGCACTCAGAGCGTCCTCTATGTCCAGATTAAGCTGGTCCAGTTTCCTCATCAGCTGGTTCATTGACTCTGACCAAAGAGACTTGACCTGTGGAGACTCCTGTGGACAAAAGGACAAAGTACTGCGAATAAACGTCTTCTACATCAAAGAGGAGAAATATCTAATGCAAATATCATTATTAGATTTAAAGATTTATTTTTTTCAGCTTTGGAAATCTCCATTTTCTTCAGGTCTGGCTGAGATTTTTTTTTTTTTTTTTTTTATTATTATTGTATGAAATTTTACCATTTATCCTAAACTTATCTTATACTCCTGAGATCCATCAATGCAATTTTGCCCCTTTCTAGGGGACAAGAGTTTCACAGCTATACTTAAATAAATGTAAAAAAACATTACCGTAAATGATATTCTATAAAAAAAAATTATGAACGTATCTGAAAAACAATGTGGCATCATATCACTTTCACTTAAGGTGATTATTTAAACTAAAAACCTGAAATCTTTACTTCTTTGAGTCTGTGGGGGCTATAAATGGCAATTTTACCACATGTTTTTGGTAAAAGAGAAACAAAGATGCATGTAAAATTTAATTCAATACTATGAAATACAACATTTTATTTAAGATGCTGTAAAATAACTGAAATCAGAGGTAAAAAAAAAACAAAAACACATCGAGTTATCACATGTCACAGTATCATTTAGCACCCTTAGGTAAGGGGAGAGCATCATTTACAACAAAGCTCTAAACTGAAATAAGAGTTACAAGCAGACCCAAAAAAAGTATCTTGTAAATTGCAGACACTACAGCAGCAGAGCACCCTACTGCGACACATGGTAATGCGATCTCTGCAGACGACTCCTGGGGTGAAATAGCAACAGGAGGAGGAGGAGGCTCCAGACATGTGCCACACAGAGCATGATGGAATTCCCTGCCACTGGCTTTCACTACTCCCCAGACACACCGTGTATATAAATAGACCATCTTTAGGCAGACGTGACCTGTGTCTGAGGATCTGGAGGTCCAGCCTCATAAATCAGCAGGATACACTTCAGTCACTAAAGTATAAATTATCATTGTTGTTCTGCAACATGAGCAGGGATTGCATTGACAGAGAGGAGGGGAGGTTGTGTGTCCTGGAGAACCATGTGTTGCACAACTGAAGCTGAATTACTACAGAGCTTTTTTAGGAACCAAACACACAGTAAAGTCACCTGTGTTAGTATAACACTTAAAGAGTTAACTTAACAGTGTTTCCCAACCTTATTCAACCACGGCACATATTTTACATTATAAACATCACAAGGCACTACCAAGGAAAAATCTCACAAAAAGTATTATATTGAAATATAATGCAAAGGTAGGCTTGATTTACTTATTCAGTACCAAACCTGAGCTGTTTAGTTAAACACAAAGCACAAAGAAAAACCTTAGCTACTTTCCTATCTGCTTATTTATTGTTTTTATTGTTCTGTTTTGTTTTTTTTGTATATATGTTTAGTACTTCAATTACTTATTATTATTGTTATTGTTATTATGTTTATTATTATCATTTTTGTACTATGCACTCTATTGCTATAAGATGAATTCAGGTTAATGAGGAAGTGAAGAAGGGGTAGGATTAAATAAGTGTGTGCTTCATCCTACTCCTTTCCAGACATGTCATTGTGTATTATTATTATTATTATTATTGTCGTTGTATTGATTATTGTTGTATTCTGCCCATGTTCGAAATAAAGCATTCAAATCAAATCAAAAATCAAAGACAACCGCAGCTCAACAGCTTTCAGTGGATCAGTGCTGTTGTATCTATCTATGTATAATCACACTGCTCACTTACAATATCAATAAGGTGAAATTACACCATTTTTCACGGCACACCTGATGATTTCTCATGGCACACTAATGTTCCATGGCACACTGAACTGATGGTCCATATTTATTGAGTGTAAAATTTACACTTTACAACTTTACACCAGTAAGAGTTAATATTTTACATTAAACTAGACAGACTTTATTGTCATCATGCAACAATTTACAATGATATTTAAGCCCCTCTTTTCAGACAGTACAACATAAAAATAACAATTACTAAAATAAATAATAATTAATAAGAAATAAAATATGTAAGCAATGCAATGAAAAAAAATTAAATATATAGGGTTACATCTAACACAAGTCATCTTTTTCATGATTCAATCTCTAAATGCACTTAAAAGAAATGTTAACTAAATTAGATGCCCTGGATCAGGTGTGTTCCTCAATTCTATATCAGATTTTACAAAATTACACAGGGAAAAAAAAAAAAGACAAGCCGAATTCCTCACAGAAATCTGAAGTGTTATCATCAGCTATTTATAAAGAGAAATATCTTGAGATGTGCACATGACAGACAGACAGACGGACCCACGAACACTCAATTATACAGGTGCCCATAAGCACAAAGCAGTATATCTGAGCCAATTACAAATGCAGACACTGAACAACACTGATTCAGTTGTATTCCTCGAAAAAGTGAGGAATTCATGGAGCAGACCTCAGACTGTCCATTCATGCGGTTGACCACCCAGGATCAGCTGACTGATCTAGAACTGAGAGAAAGTGCCCTTTTCCACTCAATCCCTGAGGAATGACCTAAATCTGGCCAATCCTCTGCTGACCTCTAAGGCCTATAAAGGTCAACTGGGGTCACAGAAAGGAAGGGGAAAAAAAACCCTTCACCTCTTTGTTCAGTCTGTCTTCCAAGCACGGTGTTGACCAGAACATAAAAGTTTGGCATGAGATCAGTCTGTTTAGACGTTACAATCCTCTGTGTCTGCCAGACATATTAAGGTGTTTAAACAAATATATGTTTTGCACATGTCAGTGTCGTGACCTTAAGACTGACCGACAACAGAACGTGAACGCACTAGGGAACGTGACAATATATCTCTGTAAAGATACTGATGGTCCATCTCTATACTAAAGGTCTCACACAGTCAAACATCCACAGACTTTCAATAAACTGTTTCATCTGTTGCTTTTCCATTGACCCTTAACTTATGTGAATGTAACTTGAGCATATAGTAAAAATTTGCCAGATGGAAAAATTACTATTTTGTCAAAACTCAAAGGTTTTTGTGCTGGCAAGAAGTGTTTTTTGTTTTTTTTTGGTATATCGTGCAAAACTGCCACAAAAAACCTTTTACCTGCAACTACAGTCATGTGAATTAAAAAAAAAAGGATGTTGGCAGATGTTACAACAAGCAAAGTAGAAGATTTTTCAAAGAAACATGACACAATATGTATGGTTACATAAGGAAACCTCAAAAAACACATTGCTACTTATAAGTAACTTCTTAAATAAACTATACTAAACCTTTCTTAAGGGATTTTTCACCATTCACCATAATATTAGTGCGACAAAGAGCTCGTCATTGCTGAATGGTGCCACATGGTCGACTTCACTCATATTCTCTTTGACATCTATGAATAATATTGCATCTAATTCCCCACTGGTTCTGTGGTGAGTGCACGCACCACATTGGTATATTTATCAACATACACACATCCCCTCCAGAAAACATTAAACAGTCATACCAATACACATGTTAAAAGTTCTGCTCATTCATTGTCTACCTGTGCTGCTGCCATCTTGGCCCCTCCTCCTCTGAGCTTGGGGGTTGAACCAGAGCAGGTGAAGCAGCTGCCCTTTTATGGTAAAGATAAATCCCAGCCATACTATGTGTACTCTGGGTGAAGGGGGGGGGGGTTCAACTGTGTGGATTAATTAAGGTAAAAATGAAGTCCAAAATAAATGATGTAGTATTGTTGATGATTTATGTACTGTATGTCACTGTGGGAATGGGTTTAATGTGGAACCTATGGTATAATGTAGAAAGGTCAAAAATGTATTTTGTTTTGTTAATTGAATAATGGTTGGGCCAGGGGAGGGGCTTAGCCTTTATAATACTCTGGCCTACAGGGCAAAGGGTCAGTCTTTTTTGGATGCCATGCAGTGTGACTATGCTTGAACAATATGTTTTTTCTGCGTTCACTGAAAATAAAAGCAAGGTATGCAGTATTTGTGACTCTAGCCATCCTTTTTCAATTTTGAATGGAACAGTGAACCCACATTTTTGTGACAATTAACCTCTGAAGTTTATATATTTTTGAGTGAAAAGTATGTATTTTCTTATATTTATTGCACTGATCATGCAAATGTTCATTAAAGTGCAGATTAAAATTGAGGGTAATTACATAAAAAAACTGAGAAAACTCAAGAAACATAACTTTTTCAGGAAAGATATAAATAATTGAATATAGATTCAGTGTTTTCATCCACTGTCACTGATCCAACTCCATGGGTTTTATTGGTGAATCACTGTTGTAGAAGACAAGTAACAGACAAGAATTGTCTATAAGTATGAGACTGAATTGTATTGTCATAAATGTAAAACCATAAACAACTATTAGGTTCAAAAAGCAAGTGACAAATTGCTAAAAGCTAGAAAAACTGTTATTTTTACCACTGGACATAGTTACAAATGGAAAAAAATGGAGTTTGATGCTGAAACAGCAGCATTTCCTCTACAGTATGTGTATGAGTTTGACATTTATGAATGTTATCTTTACTGTTTGTTGATCAGTGGTTTCAGATGAAAGTGTGACAGGTCTGATCTTGTTTGGATGTTTCCAAGCTACTGACGACAGAAACTGTACAGAAAAACAGAGGTGATTTATGGTTTTACTCTATTTTTAACCTGAAAACAGAGTTAAGCTAACAGGGCTATAGTGTAAACTATCAGCTGATGTTAATTTGAAGAATTTTGAGTTTTAGTTTGAAGAAGAAATCTTGATATACAGACAATAATTAGATAATACAGACAATAAACTTAAACATTATTCAGTGAGTGATACAGTCTACGCATGTATAGGGTTGATTCATTGTTTTTTTGGTGTTTTTTGAGTGTGTTTTTGTTGTTTTTCTGTGTTCTGGTACCAAACTTCCCTCTGCTGCTAAGAATTTGGAATATCTACAAGACATAAAAACCCCATTCAACCATGGAACCAAAAAAAAAAAAAGAACACATTGGCTGATGTCGAACACTTTGTAGTAGTCACTTGTGTGGGTTAAGCAGCTCAAAGAAAAGAAAAATAACAACTGAAAGTTTGTTTGAAATGTCAGGTTGATGCTTGCAGGACTGTGGAAAGCATTAGTCTACTGTGAAATTGATCTTTTTCATAGCTCTGCTCCAAACTCCAGAGGAAGTGTGTGTAAAATTACATTTCTAGCCACACAGATTTGGGGGAAAATATGCAGATTTTCCCATTCCCTTTACTCTACACAGGTTTAAGAAAGACACATTATAGCTAAATAAAGACACCCTTGACTTTTCCACTGGGAAGTGGAACAGCTTTGTTTAGATATCATCCTGACCCTTAGGCTGAATCTTTGGAAAAAAATAAAATAAAAAGTTTTTTTACGAGAAAAATTAATTAAAGAAGCCCAAGATCTTGTGAGCTGTATTTCTAATTAACCCATAGAATCAGAAGAATGCAAATGCAAGAAACAGATGCCCTATTCTTGCATAAACCGGAGCCAAATCTGGAACACATTCACACTGTCTCTTTTCAGTGACATCCCCATAAGGTGCTGTTCAGGAATGCGGGCACTTCTGCTTAGAATGAGACAAATTCCAGAGAAGGCTTGACGCTCAAGTGAGACACTACCCTTGATTCATCTCTTCGTGCCTTTCTCCTCGATGTGGCCCCGGCAATTGTGTGAAGTCCTCACACCATGGCAACTGAGCTGGTATGAGTCAATCCTTTAGATAAATGCATTAATGTTATCTTCTTGGGACAACAAAATGTGAGCTGACTATAACTTTATCAGCGCAAATTGGCCACATTGTGGACCCCAACACAGCGTCTTTGACATGGAAATGAGGAGTTAAGTGTGTGAGCTCTGGGCTTCGTGCCTAGTCTGCGCCACCCACTGAGAGTGCCACAGATCACCATGGAGGTATCCAAATGTAGCAGCCGGTCATGCGAAAGGGCAACGGCTACCTGGCTACATATGAGAATAAATTACACTTTTAATGACTTGCAGTGTAAACGACTTACTTAACACAAGCCGACCTAAAGATACAGCCCCCTGTCATATTTGCAGATGTTGGACTGGACACGGTGTTCTGGGAGTTATAGGGGTCTTCAGTCAAAAACCATCTAAATGGTGGAAGCAAAGGACACACTGCAGAAACTAGAATGCATATAGTGCCCTCATATGGTTAATGCTAAAAACTGCATGTGCTTTTCCTCTTCCTTTACACAGTCTGTAGACAGATGTACATTTCTGTATCAATAAGTACATGAGACGCAGATGTGGCCAAAGTATGCATTAATGACTTAAGAATAAGGAAAAATACATTAAAATAGTAACAGAAGCATTGAAATACAGGCTCTGAAATGTTTTCAAAGAGTAAAATTACAAAAAGAAGCCCTATGAAGGATATTACTGATAGTTTCTGTGTAAAGTAAAGTAAACTTAATCTCATATCAGGTTCATATATATTCAATTCAATTTTATTTGTAGAGCTTGATGTCAGAACAAGGTTGGTTGGCAGAGCTTTACAGAATTAGCTATGAAAATGGTTTATACACACACACATACAGTATATATATATATATATATATATATATATACATGCATACACACAAACACATACATACATACATACATACATACATATATATAAATACACACACACACACACACTGCCCGCCCAAAAAATAATAAATCACACATGCAATATTTCACTGCATCACCTTTGGTTTTGATTTCAGGAGACTGACAGTCAATTTAACTAGGCTAATAGTTCAGATCCTTCCATGGGTAAATATTTCTGTAGTCAATAATGTTTCAGCTGTAATAAGTTATTTAATCTAACTGACGCAGGAAGTGTCCTCTCATGTCTGTACTGTTTAACACATTAGACCCCACCAGGGTTGGTCAGGATCATCAGGCTTGTGACAGAATACTTCAGGGACTATAAGACATCATTTTTAATGAAGAGTTGATTCTCTATCATCATCAATAATCAAAAATTAATGGAACTATAGATAGAAAAAAATATGAAAAACCTTATTGTAACACTACATCAGTGTTACGCGGCAAAGAAAATCAAAGTAAGTGTAATGAAAACCAAAGGTGGGACAGTCAAATACTGCATGTGTGCGTGTGTATGTGTATATATAGTATGTACATGGGCTATACATGTATGTAGTATATGTGTATGTTGGTGTGTATAAATGTATACATTTATAACAATAATAGCAATTTCTATGATTTTTAACAGCATAAAAAAATAATGATATCCATAGAAACTAAGGAATATAAATTTAATATAGTATATATGGGTAGCCATGGCTCAGGAGGTATGTACTGTAGAGTGACTCTTCATAACTAATAACTAAAGGGTTGACAGTTTGAATCCCATTCTGTACGAGTCAGTCCGGTATCACTCACCCTCCAGTGTCACTCACACTGGTGTTTGAATGTTCAATGGTGTTTGGGGGCGGGGCATTTGGTGTAAATTGGCAGCCACACTTGCATCATTCTGCCCCAGGGCAACTGTAGCTCCATATGGAGTTTACCACCACCAGAGTGAGAATGTGAGAGTGAATGATATAAAAATATAAAAATATGGAAAGTTTTTTGGGTGCCTTGAAAAGCACTATGAAAATCTAATCTATTATTATTATTATAAAATTTTAAATCAGAAAGTATGATTCGATCATAGTGCCAGGGGGCTCAATTCAAATTCCTCTTGTTTAAAAGATTATAGTTTTTATTCTAATATTAACATAATGTGAAGACTATTAAACCCTATTTGTGCCAATGTAAAACGCATTTTTCTCCATTTTGATTGTGTTACATTTATAGTTGCAAAATAAATACTAATGGTTATATCAACAGGCTATTTTTATTTAATCCATTCCCTCATTGACGTTGCTCAAGAATTTTCCACTTTGTACCAGTGAGGTCCCTGTTTTTACTATTATGAGTGAAAACAATGCCCTGAGACATTTGTTCGTGTTTTCTTCTGGATATTCTTACAGTTATGGCCCACATGGTACAGTGACTGACTGATAACCATAACAGAGCCTCTGGTGTGACGGCATGAGGAGCAATGACCCGCTGTCCTTCGATAATATTTACAACAGGCTCCCTGGATTCCCTGCATTCTTCCACGGTTCTCCAAAACAACTCATTCAGAGTCGAGTGTCATTCTGCGCATAAAGCTGGCATTACCTCAACATCTTACCCAACCAACGGACTGAAAGACTAATCTCCAGCAGCCGTTTACTTGGCCCTGTTTACATACGTGCTATTATCTGCAGACTGTTTAGAAAAGCGCGGCGGTTATGAGCCATTCGATACGTTTCAACCAGAAGCAACAGAAAACACAGCCACCAGATTTGAGCACATTCACGGATGTCTGTGTGAGACTTTTAAAGGGCAGTAAAAGTAAAGGGTGAGGGGTTACAGGATGGTTACATCCCAGGTCAGGCTAGAGGTTGTGTGAAATGCGCCGTGACTTGTTTAAGAAAACGGAGAAGTTTAGTAATGGAAGGCTAAGTTCAGTGCTAATACAGCCTGCGATGGGCTCTGTCAAAACACTGCTGCCTGCTGAGGGAGTGGAGAAAAAGCAGAAGCTGTTTGCATTCCTTCTGGATCTGCATTTCACCAGTATAAATGGGAAGTCAATGTACTCCTACACACTTATACCGGCCGTGCGTTATCTCACAGCGCAATGATGTCAGCTGTGATGAGCAGGCAAATAGACTTCTACAGACAGGGTTCTTGTTCTGACCAAAGACAGCACTTATGTTAGTTAAACAATTCCACTATCAATCCATTATCTGGAGGTGGCTCTGCACACACTGCCCCTTTATTCACCCCCACACCTCAGGAGCCTTGATTATGTGTCATTTTACATTTGTCATGTCTTTCACAAATTCATTCCACCAAGCTTTTGTTCCCAGCAAAAATGCAAATACAGTGAAATGGTCTAGACTTATATGGTAAATGGTCTGCACTTATATAGCGCTTTCACACCTTCATGGTGCTCAAAGTGCTTTACATTAGCTTCACATTCACCCATTCACACACCAGTAGGTTTCTAAGGTCTAAGGTCAGTCCTACTGAGCCAGAGCCAGGACGCGAACCGCCAACCTCTCGGTCATTGGGCGACCCACTCTACCAACTGAGCCACAGCCGGCCGTTACAGTGGTACCTCTACTTACGAAAGACCCAGCTAACGAATGATCCAAGGAATGAAAAACCTTTGCCTCAATTTTTCGTCTCTGAATACGAAAGAAAATTCTATTTAGGAAAGAAAACTGAAACCTCAGACACATAAATACAGTTATATTACTATACATAACCATGTAATGTATGTAAATAAGTTACGTGCGTACTGTATGTAACATCCCATTGGCTATGAGGAAGCTACCCATGATGCTTTGTGTTACCCTTTGACATATCACAGAGTTACTGTTGTTCCCTGAGTTTTTCCGAATGTGCTCATTTAAACTTTATTACATGACGTACAGTATTATAGAATTACAGTAAACAAGGCCATGGCAGCCCTGCTATGGCTCCTGGTAACACAAACACTAACAGTCATTTCTCCACCTAGACCAGCAGTTTTATTATCAAAAGTTCAGCTGAACAGTGCAAGAAGAGCATTTGACCGGCATCATCAGCTTAAGGAAAATTTGTAAAACTTGAGACTCCGCAAACCCGGAGACGCAGACCTTTCTACAGAACCTCAGTCTGCTATAGATAGAAATTTATTGTCATTGTACAGTATACAACGAAATTCAGTGCACTCGCATACTGGATCATAAAAGGCAGAATAATAATAAAAAGTAGTTAAAATACATTAAAATACACAACAATAAATACAAAACCATAAAAATACAAAACCATAAAAAACCCCCATCCATTCTCATTCATACAGTGCAAGAGATACAGTGATAAAGTGCTGCATTGCATGAGATGTGATTTATGGATTACGTCTTCATATCAGCGTTTAGTATGGTGATGGCTTTGGTGTATGCTGTTCAGATCCAGTGTCCTACAGTGGATCCCCACAGGAAGCAGAAGCGCGGCTGTCACGGTGCATTTACAGCTAAGCTAAGAGCTAACCTGTTCCGACCACGGCTTCCATCAGTCCTGCTCGCCAATGTACACTCACTGGAAAACAAACTGGACTGCCTGAAGCTAGATTTAAACACCAAACATGACCCACCAGACTGCTGCATCCTCATTCTCACCCAGATGTGGCTCAACTCTTCTGTCCTGGACACCGCCATTAGCCTGGAGGGGCTAAAATCTAAATCTACATTTTCTTTTAACACATATTTCATACAAATTCGGTAATTTTTTAAATAATTTTTAAAGGGTGTGAGGGGTAGTATTGGGGGGCCTTGGAATGAATTAGGCCTTTTACATGTATAATGCAACTATTTATGAAAAATTCACAGTACAAAAACACTTCTGGAACAAATTAATTTCATAAGTAGAGGCACCACTGTATATAAATACAAATGTTACAGACTTAAACTATAGATCCTATATAGGATATTGGTAATTGACTGATGAGTTTTAATCCTTTGATACATACTGGACAGTTCTTCTACAGTTGTTCTCTTGTATATTCATGGGTTTTGTTGTTTTAATTTTATATCAGTCAGTTCATATCATTCCTGTAACTTGGCTGTTCTTAATACCTGATCTGCACTAACATGTTTATCTGTAAATCAATTGCCTGTTATTAGACTGTAATTATCATTCTTCTTAAAAACTGGATTCTTTTTTTTATTTCATACTGTTGTGATATTGCATTTTAAATACATGTTTCTTTGGTTCAAAGCTTAAACACATGTTGTCCAGCTGAGTAGATATTTTTGTGATGCCATAAAAAAATAGGTTCATTAAAAACATTTCAATCACATTGCTTTTTTTCATGTTTAAAGAAGAATAAAAATCTTGACTAACGTTATCATAATTAATGCATCAAAGAGTTAACACAAAAAGACCGAGTACTACTTTTGTTGGAGTTTTCTTAAATCTATATTTAACCGCTCTTTAACAACTTATAATGTATGATAATATTATTGTCTGTATTTTTTGGGGGTGTTTTAAATGAAAATCATGTATTTTTCCATTTTGCATTTGCAAATTATGTATATTTTAATTTTAAAAAATCTGATTCAAGTTATGATTATATCAGAAACAGAGAAAAGTGAAAAAAATTACTTTCACAGCAAAGATTTTAATATCTGCATAAAAAGAATGTGTGTTTCCATCTACTGTCATTCACCCAACTCCATGGGTTTTACTGGTGAATCAGTGTTGTAGAAAATAAAACCATTTTCATGTTCAATATTGAGCCTCTGAACAATTGATGATGGTGAAATGATGGAAATCTGTTGATGGTTTTGGTCACTGCTAGAGGTTTCATTTGGTTCTTTATGGGATAAAGGCGGAATGTGTAGGATTCTACTGAAACTAGGAGTGAGGTTATCATAACCACTAAAAATGTCAAAAATGCTAAAAATCCAAATGGCACTTATTAGACTCAGTGTCTGGTTTGTCTATTCTACAGAGGATTCACTCCCTTTCTAGATATAAATGCCTCAGTCTGATTACATTATCCGTATGTGGTGCTGTCGACAAAGCACTTTGTAACATACACGATCAACACAATGATTTTATTGCACTTTATTTTTTTCCCTCTGAAGCACTGGACACTGTTGTCATTCAATGGACATAAAGGGTTCATGTCATCCATTATCACAGGAAGGTTAAAGGTCTTTATGAAACTACTAAAAAAACTAGTTTTGATTCATTTATTTTATTTGTTTAACCTTTTTTAAGGTTTTTTTACTATGTAACACAGTAAAAAAAAATATGAAAATGGATGTACTACCAGTTTTTTTTTATATCTTTTCAATCTCTCATAGATATATTTTGGGAATCTAAGTAAACAAGCATGGTAGACTGCTTCACAAAAATTAGTCCTGTGATAAAATCACTCGTGATTTATTTGTGTTTAAATGGGAACTTTAACCCTTTAATCCCTAATGTGTCAGCGATGATGCGTTCTGAAACGACGGTTTAGTTTCAATATTCAGAAAAAAAATTACTTGTTTGTCATTGATTTTTTTACTGTGATTTTACTGAGCTTTGTTCATGGATCTGATATATGGAAATAAACAGGCATCAAAATGAAAACCAAAGTGCAGTATTATTTATTTATTTATACTTTATTTTAACCAATTTAATTTTTACCTCGAGAAGTTATTATTTTGTTAACATTTATTAGTTTTCGTTAATTTTGTTCCTTATTTTGTTTTATACGCCTACATTTAAAATTGTATTTTATCATTTTTCTTCACTTTTGTGCCATTTGTGTCTTATTTTGTTCACGTTACTTATTATTTTGTTGGTTTATTCTACATTTTTGGTTGTTATTGTCCATTTTGTTACTTATTTTATTAGGTTTTGACTGGAACTGTTAAAAGTCTCAGGAGTTAAAGGGTTACGTTTCTTTATTTTGTCTCTATATGATGATTATATTTTAATGGGCGTACCTCCTTACTGCTGGTGTGTCCCTCTGCTTCACCATCACTGTTACTGGATGAGTGACTGACCCCACCTCTCCTCTTCGGTCTGTCTCTGTGATTGACAAGCAGCTCTTCACACTGGACCAGCTCCGGGAACACATCCCCGTTATCATCTTCATCACGGTCATCCTCTTCATCATCATCCTCCTCCTCCTCCTCCTCCTCCTGTGAAGACTGGCCATCCTCGGAGCTGTCGTTGATGAAAGCATGGTGGTCGGTGTAGTCAGAGAAGGTGATGGAGCTTGGTTTGTGCTTTACAATGCGGGGCAGATCCAGTGTTTTCTGACCCGCATCATAGGAAAGAGTGGAACCCACACCGGAGAAGTGTTCATCTGGAGTTGGAACAATGTGGCCATTTGAGAAACGCTCTGTACTTTTTACATCATTATAGTCCAGGTCTGGCTCTTCTTCTTCTTCTTCAGTGGGACCAGCGTGTGAATCTGTAGTCGTGTCATCTTCCATAGATACTTCATGATGCTGAGACTCCTCCCCAGCAACGACTGACACTTCCCCAGTCTCTCCAAAGTCGCGATTATTATGACAGGTATCTGGAAAATTCTCCTTCAGTTTGCATATCTCCTGATCTGTCTCCGGCAGAATAATATTTTGGGTTCCAGGGAAGCAGTCATCCTCTTTTAAATCCACAGAACCATTAGCTGGTGACGTATGGGATCCTAAAACTGTCTGGAATTGATGTCCCTCTGTATTGACCACAGGTGTAATATCCATTCTTATTTTATCCAATAGTTTTTATCCACAGATATTTATGCTTCATATAGAGGATGGCCATTGTTCACTCAGGAGGTTGTGTCAAACTGTACGACACATAACCTGAAGGAAACACAAATGGAAATATGTGAATGGAATGTAACACAAAAGAAAAATCTATATATATTTACAAGGAGCTGATTAGAAAAAGACTCATTATACTGGTACTACTTGTGACCCAGTTTTACAGTAAAAAAAAAAATCAGGTTACCCAATACAAAATGGAGACTTTTTTTGCTAAAATTAATTTGTTTCTGATCATATAATAGAAAAAAAAAATCATCTTCACATAGTTTTATCTCTTCTGTATATATATATATATATATATATATATATATATATATATAATTTTTTTTTTACTCCTGTATATTCTGCATAGTGTACATAGCATATAGTCTTATCTTTGTCTTTATATCTGTTTACATATATTATTTATTATCTGTATGTTTATTTTTTTGCTGTGCCCCTATTGCAGTATATCACTAGCTACAGTGATGTGAACTTCCTCTATGTGGGATGAATAAAGTCTATCTTATCTTAAATAAAGTACTTTACGTGGCAAATAGACATAGATGATATTTAGTCTATATAATGTATATTATTTTGGATGGAGGCAGAAAGGTCAAGTGTATATTATTGCACAAAATGAGAATTATTTTCCTTGGTCAGGATCTGTACAGTCAGTCCAGCTTGTTATTTACAAGGCTGACAATTAATACTGAATAATAACTCAGGTATGAATTATGAACGAGACCACAGTGAACATTTGACAAACAACAGTACCACAGTGCTTCAGTTTGTCGTGTATTTTATAGATTGTGATTGTCTCTGTCAACTCATCATTTTTTATCAGTAAGTTTTTTTGTTTGTTTGTTTGTTTGATCAATTAGAGATTTCAAGTGACCCCATTTGAATTCCAGGCAATGCCATGTGGGGTCCTGACCCCAAGGTTGAAAAACACTATACATACAGTTGTCCTCATAAGTTTACATACACTGACAGAATGCACACGGGACAGTCTTACTCAACCAAAGTGTATTTTTCTCATTTCTAGTCAAACTATCTCACACTTAAAATAAGACAATCACATAAAGAGCAAATTTTCAGTGAGTCATAAGAACTGGTTTTAGATAATAGTTAATCATTTAGATAATAATTACCAAGATTATTTTCAATTGTTCCATTGGCAGATTTTCAACCAGTGTTGTCTAACAATACGTTTTTATATCTCACTGAAAAATTACTCTTTAGGTGATTATGTCTTATTTTAAGTGTAGATGAGATATTTTGACTAGAAATGACAAAAATAAACTTGATAAAATTTTGATTTCTTTTGCAGTGTGGATGATCTAACAGGACAATGACTGAAAACATGAGGCCAAGTCGACCTGTCATTGGTAGAAAAGAAGTGAAGGTGAAGGAGTGTCTATCTCAGTTTTCTGACCTCAGTAGCATTGAGCCATTTTGGGGGGAGGTGTCAAACATGCAGTTCATGCAAGTAAACCAAAAACCTGAATGAAACTGAAGGTTTTTTTTTGCAGCTTTACCATCTGATAAACTAAAGTGCTTCATCCACAACTACCACAAAAGACTTCCACCTGTCACTGACGTCAAAGAGGCCAATACAGAGGATTAAAAAGTAGGGTATGTAAACTTATGATCAGGGTCACTTGTCTGGTTGTCTCCTGTAAAAACTGAGTGTCTGGGATGTAATGGTTTTGCCGCCACATCCACCGTCAGGTCCACCACTTTCATGTTAACACAATAACTTTTGAATGGCTGGATGGATTTGTCCAAAATTCGGTGTGCTAATGCTCTATGATAGGTACATGGATAGATTCGATTTTGGAGGTCAAAACATTCAAGATGGCCAATTTTCAAGATTTTTTCTGGCCTATAACTTGTGAAAAGGTAGATGGATTGCAACCAAATTCAGGCACATGAACTAATTTTGTTTATGTTTTGTATTTAATATATAAGTTTATGAATGGGTGAATGAGTGGACGGGAGTGGTGGAAATGATGGGTGAGTGGAAGCATCGTGTTTTGGGGATATACGACTGCATAGGCCTAGTTTCTGTTGTCAGTATGATACTAGCCATAAGTGAAAGTAAAAACGTATTTTCATTCATAGGGTCTGAAAAACAGACAACCAATCACAAACTCTGCTAGGGTATGTAAACTTATGAGCCCGACTGTACTTTTCAGAGTATTTCCATTGATACTGAAATGTGTAAAGCTGCAAAAATCTACTTCCAAGTACGTGCTATCAAGGAAAATGTTTGCTAAGAAATTGAACATCTGGCTCAGGCCTGGCTGTTCAAGTCTGGATCTGTTTCACACACAATCGTGGTGACATCACTGCACAGAGGAATCTGACTGCTCTTCCACAGTAGGTGATTTACTATGTACTCAACACCATTCATCAGGGCAAAAGATGCCCCTAGTAGTCGACTGTGGTTAGCATCCCACTCACCCCTTCATTAAACTTTTAAAAACATACCTTGGAAATGTCCGACACATGGAAAAAACAATGGTATTACTGTATCACTTCGGGCGATTATCATCTACAGACTTTCCTCGGGAGATGTTTTCAGACATGATAACAGGGCAACTCAACCAGGAAACTACCAAAATAACAGCCACTATAGGGGAGTCCTCATTTCAATTTGCAGGTTTTCCACCATTTCAACCAAAAAAAGACTTGATTTGCTGATAAATTAATTAATAAATTATGTTCTAAAAGGCACGATGCAACAAATTCTACAAAAAGGAAACTTCTGCTGCTGTGTTTGCTGGTGAGAAAGCTGCAGCTGGCAGTGCCTTTACCATGGCCTTGAGACACTTGACACACACAAACATGCATGCAGGCAAACACACTCCTATAACAAACATAGACAAGGACAAAAATTAACTTATAAAGGTTATTCCAAAGACAGAAACTACTCTATTAAGTAAATCTGAAAATTAGCACCACAAAATTAAAACTTATTATATTAAGTGGATAAAATGCAGCATAGCGCCTCATGTGAACCTGTCCCTACATGGTGGATGTGGACTGAGTGTACAGAAGCTTAAGTTTCCTTCCAAGAAACCCCCCTTAAAAAAAAAAAAAAAAAGAAAGAAGCATATGCAAAGGAGGTCTCATTATTCTCAAATGAATGCAGGGTAGATTTAAATGGAGGAAAGAAGTCACAGAGCAAAGATGAACTCTGGGTTTTGACTCACAAGAACACAACTTATTTAGAAGAGTGGAGAAAAAAAAAAAAAGAAAAAACAGGCAGTGTTAGAGTTTTTCCAACAGAAAGCTCCTGAACAAGTCTTCTCACGTTGAAGCATCCTATAGTATAACTCTCCGCTGCCGTTTTCTGAGCTATCGAGGATTATTATTATAAAGAGAAAACAGGAGTTATCATTTGTCAAAAACCAGATCATCACTGAAATATTCATGGGAAAATAATAGAAAAACTGTACAAAAAATAAAAACCCAAAAAACACTCACCTGTGGAATGGAAAGAGTTGTCCAAACAGTGTCACTGAGATCATGGCAAAACAGTGACAGTGAGGGTAGATTGTGTGTTCCTGAAGGAGCACTGATATGGATTGGACAGCCCCTCACAGAGCCACACTTATGTCCCCATAGGCCTATTCTGCTAAAAGCCAAGCTTGTCATCACAGCTATCACCCCTCCTCCTTTAGTGTTCCCCGTGAGGCTGCAGCGAGCAGTGACTAAACCATTCAGAATATGCCTAAGAACAGGGAGAATGTGTACTTGTTGGGAGATGGAAAGGGGAGGAGAAAAGAGACCGAGGGGAGGGGGTGGGGGTGGAGGGGTTGGTGGAGAGAGCGGCAGTAGTTGGCACTGTAAAAGAACAAGGTGAAATGAGTTTCTAGCCCTCACAAACAGCCTGTGAGGAATGGCTGACTTCACAGAGCCAAAAAAATAAAAAAATAAAAAAATAAAAACAGAGCTGCAGCCGTTACTTATCACTGCAGTTGCACTCAGGAATTCTTTCCAGTTAAGGGGAAATCTGTGAAGATAAATGATTTACAGGACAATATTACACATGGATTAAAATAACAACTGCGCAAGAGGATCTGACTCTAAACTGAACACAAAAGTTTTCTTAAGATTTTATTTGACACTATATAGAGTATATGTAGAATCCCTGTCAGTTCAGACTCCTGCAAAAACAGAATTCAGAAATATAAATTTCACATCTTCTATTAAACAGAGGACTCTTGTTTTGCAGAGATTGAATACGAAATATATTGTGATGCATCGAATGGGAGAAAACAGCAAAATATATATTTTTTTAAAAAGTTATTTTTATTTACCAGGAAATATCCCATTGATATTCAGAACCTCTTTTACAAGAGAGTTGTGCTTTTTACTATCATTGAAAGCTATTATTTAAGTTAGATGTATTTAAGTATTTAAATGTACAAGTTATACTCGGCGGTCTTCAAGGGTGGATCTATATGGGGGGTAAAAAAATAAAACAAGCTCCTCAGAGCATTGACCAAATAATAAAATTATTCAATGAATTTATTATTTCATTATCATTTTTTTACAACTTACTTTTTAATTGAAGTTTTGAAATAATACAAACAAAAATACAAAAAAGCGGGGGAGGGGTTACAGAACTAAGGTTAACCAAGATCATGCATTGGGGATAAAACATCAGATTTTTCAATGATAGTGGGTAAATTCCTTACAGTATGTTTCACATACCTTTATTAACTAATCCAATCATAACATTATAAAAAGAGATCAGTCTGTCCATGCAGTTTATCATATTTGACAGGTTCAGTCTAATCACCTGTTGAAGGGAATTAACTTCACCTTAGAGGTAATTAGTGCATTTTCCCCCACATGTCAAAACTTTTACTTGTGGGCCAGTATTTTAATTTTATTAGATACTTTTTTTTTTACTTTTAAAGGTGTCATTTCCACTTCTCCACGCTCCTTTTGAAATCTAATGGGTCACCTTGACTTACCAACACATGCTGCGTTTGTTGGGTGACAAAATCCTGCCCACTAGAAGTCACGAGGACATTGGCGTCACCCACGTGGGGTTAAGCTCGTCCTCCATTGCAGCGAATCTGAAGTAGCATTAGCATTAGCATCTACAAGAGAAGACGGCGCCACAGTAGCTGCTGCACAAACTTTTTTTAAAATGGCGGAGCGAACTGGTTCTTATGCTCTCTGTGGAAATAAAGCCTAATTTTTCCAGGCACGTTTTCAAAATAAGCAACCGCACGAAACCTAGCTGGATGCTAATCTCTGACGGTAAATACACACGGAACGAGAGGGTAGGGGGCGTGTTCCTTCACGCATTCTGAGCCAATCAGAGACGCCTCATTACCGCGTCATGGACATGTATGCGGAAGTACTGGTAAACTGTTGTTCGACCTCAAGTAATTTTTCTACCCTCCCAAAACAGCTGTAAACAAAGCAATGCGGAGTTTTGTTTTGTTTTGTTTTGTTTGTTTTTTTAAATAGAACCAACACACAATGCTTTCAATAGCAATGGAGAACACAGTAATATTAATGAAATAACCATGAAATGACTCCTTTAAGAGGTTTGTTCTGTTTGAATACTTGGGTAGCGAGTTAATGTCATCATAAATAAATATTTTTTGTTAAATCATTCTACAAATATATTGACTTGAATTTTGTGTATTTTTATTTCCATTATATATTTTTTCATTTTTACATAGATCTGTCAGTATACAGTTAAAATATACAGTTGTGTTCAATGCTGGGATAATACACAAAGTACTTAATACTGATTAAATATAACTCAGTATTAGAAAGAAGTTAAATCAGTTTTGTGAGGATTAATTCCTTTCCACCTGTCACCTATCATGTATCAGAAATACAATAAAATCAGAGTAAAAAAAATATAGTGGATATAATAGGTAGAAACATTTTCTTAATGTGTAACATTAGTTTTCTCATTTGCACTGGAAATGTGTGTTGATTGAGGTTCATCTTTACTTGAGCCCCCCCCAAAAAAAAATCAAAGAAAAGAAAATATTCTGTCATCCTATGTTTTGCACCAGACCCAATACCACTCTATTATCCATCATATTTATTTATATTTTAAAATATATTTACAAGTAGATTATACTATTAATATAGGACAAGTCATGTTTTTATTGTAAACCATTACTTTTGTATTGTAGTTAACAGTACTACATGTCACGGTCATATACAAAAGCATGAATGTTTTTCAGAAAAGAAAATTAAAACGATTAAAAAAAATTAAGCTTTGTATATTTTTTTTAATCTACCGCAGTATGTATTCTTTGGCATTTTCTATCTTTTCCAGTGCTGAATAGAAGTGATAAGTAATTTCCATTTGACAAGAGTGGGTAACAAAGTCAATCTCAAAGCAGAAAAAACACGACTGTTGAAATCAGAATTGTAACAAAAGCCTTTTTGTGCTTCACTCAGAGTAAAAAAAAACCAAAACATGTCGTTATACAGCCAAGTGCACCACATATTGGGATTGTGGGTAGAAGTGAGTGAAAGTGAGAAAAGTCATGGAGGGTAACCAGCAGAGGGGCATGTCTGAGCTTTGGCTTTGTCATTGGCTGAGTCCTTGTTTATGCTGCTCTCCCCAACAGTCTTGAATTGTCCTCAACTTTAGACCATTAGAGGGTTTTATTCCTCCATGTTTTGATGCGGATTCACATGAAACAGTAAAGTGTCGAAATAACAACCACACAAAAATTAACACTTGGACTCAGTTTGACCTCTAACCAGAGCAGAGGAAATGAGTGCTGACGGATGCTTCTCATTCACAAAACATGTTGAAATGTACAAAGTCTCTCCACGTAGATACAAAGCTTCCTTTTGTTTATGGTTTTTACAAGTCATCTTTAGCCTCCACCCTCAGCTGTAAAAACAAAAAGGCACATGAACTGGTGGACAGCTTTACATGCTGACTAAAACACACACATTAATGCTGTAAATTGTACCGTAACACAGCAACGATAACCTGGCAACATTTGGAGGACTAAGAAGTCATGTATGACAGTATACTGAAGCATAACCTGGAATTATTGAATATTTGTGTTGAACATAGCAGGCGTATAAAACCAATAAAGGCACTGTTTGACTAGTTAGATAAGATGCATGTGTGCTGTGTGGTTTTAATGTTTCCTGATCTTTTGTTCGGACCGAGTGACATTCCTGATGTCCTTGTTGGGTATCTGTGTTGACATTTGCTCTATCGTCTAAAACAGTCACATGGATAGGTTAAACAAGGTACACAAGAGCTTTAGCTTTAGCAGGCAAAGCTACAATGATCTTTTTAATGTGCAAGAGAGATCTTTTTAATGGGTAATATTGATCTTTTTAGGTGTAATAGTAATCTTTTTATGTGCAATAAGTGATCTTTTTATCTGCAATAATAATATTTTATGGATAATAGTGATCTTTTTATGTGCAATAATAATATTTTATGGATAATAGTGATCTTTTTATGTGCAATAATAATATTTTATGGGTAATAGTGATCTTTTTATGTGCAATAATAATATTTTATGGGTAATAGTAATCTTTTTATGTGCACTAGTGATCACTTTTTTTGTGTGTGTGATCTGTGATGATGGGCTATCGGAGTGTTTTCTTTTTGACTGCTGTAACAAAAACAATTCCCTTTAAAAAGGATTTATAAAGTATCCATCTAAAATAGAGGCCAATTAATTGAAGAGGTTTACTGGACTGTAGTGTACTAAAGCCTTTGTTGCATCTCTGCCTCTGCTTCCTCATCACTTCCCACCTTCAAATAAGCATCAAATATGCACATAAGCCATGGTTTATCGAATTATTGAATCACTCCGTGCGTGACAGTGGAACAGTTCTAACAAAATGTACTCTGGTCTTGTTGACTTTTTCTGAGAAGGTGACAAAAAAAGGAAGGGGGGGGTACGTGCATGCATGCATGCAAAAAAAAAAAAAAAAAGAGTGGAAGTGAGTGTCCACTGTGTGGAAAACTGGAACAACTGGCTACCCTTAATGAATAGCAGCCTTCTTTTTGGCAGATCGAGCTGTAGAGGTGAATAGTCCAAGGCCAGTGGGAGTGAGAACAGCTCGACTCAGACACAGCTGGATGTTCTCACATGCTAACCTGGGAGGCTCATGACCCTGATAAAAAAAAAAAAAAAGAAATAACCACAGCCTTATTTGTGCGACAACAGGAAAAACACTTCGACTCTACTTCCACAAGGGAGACGGAGCTCGATCTGCACCTGGAGGAAGACGGTGAAATAAAAGAGGACATGGTTTTTGTGTATTATAGGAGGTGGGGGGCTTTGTACTGGACAAACATCAAAGTTTCATGTCTGACTGAAAGACTTGTTGCAGTTCTGGACACTGTGCTTCATTTCAAAGACTCTTTTTTTCCCCCATCTGCAGGATTTATAGTCAAACCAAGACATCAAAGTTCCACAACTTTGAAGCTTCTGTTTAGTGAAAATTTGGGCATTTAAAGCTAGTATATTGATGCCACGTGATGAAATAAAAAACTATTTAAATGGCTTCTGAACATGCACACATCTCTCATAGGACAAACTGCAATTCTTACAATTTCAATTAACCTATAAAGACTCAAACATCCACCAGTGACCAAAACTATCTACTGATCTAAAATGCTTCATTCTTTAAAGCCTGACATGTCATCACTTAAACACCCTGAACATATGCATTTTAGATGGCTTTAACTTTTTCACTGTTTGTGCAATTTGAAACATTTCTACAGTATATGAAACCTGATATTAGACTTTGTGGGCCATATGGGTTCATTACAGCCGTTTCAGTTACACCTGTATGAGACACTGGAGCAGACAAACTTTCAGCTGTATTGTAAATTGGAAGTAATTGCTAGTTTTGAAAGATCTGGGAAAATAAAAGTGCTTTCGGAAAAATGACCAAGAAATCTCAACACCATATTTTTTTAATCTTTTAGAATCAAAATAAAAAAAACAAAGTCCAGACAAACAACTTTAGGCAGTCATGTTGAACATGGATGTAACGGTATATTTTACTTAAAGTCATATTTTTCTCAGTTTCCTGTTTTTTTTGTTTTGTTTTTTTTTAATATGAGCAACTTTAATTTGATATGTTATTAACATCCACTATGACCCTAACCCTAACCCATTAAATATTGGGTAATGACAAATTTTCACAGGAAAAAAATTTAAACAGAGGATTATTTCATCATAAATTGTGATAAATCACTTTAGAGATGTTAAAATATATATATAAAAAAAAAAAATAAGTGGCAACATGTGCAACAAACCCCACCCCTGACAAACATTTAGCTCTTAATGGACACCTTCCTCTCTAAATGCAAGATTATGAGTTTGACCTTTCAAAGTTGCCCAAGGTCAAAGGTCATGATGCCATTTTGAAGCCTACATGTAGTTTTCTGTCCGTCAACAATAGTAACAGAGTTCTTATCCCCTCTGAGTTACAACCATTTCAAGTCATGTAACCTTAATTTTGACCGTTCAAGGTCAAAAGGTAATGATGTCACTTTAAAGCCACACACACTTTCCCTGATTTGCCCCATCCCTTATCATTGGGTTAGGTTTAAAATATATATTTGGTGACTGACTGACTTTCATTCACCAAAATTTTATAGGATTTATTCTGGACCACCTTGTTCCTTTTTTAAAAATTTCATAAAAATCAGTTTAGTAGTTTTTGTGTAAAGCTTCTTTCAAACAAACAAACACACACAAACCCACTCAAAAACAACACTCATCTCCCTTTCATGGGGTGGGGTCATAAGTCTGTATCACCACTGGTTTTCTGTTGTAGTTCATTTGAGTTTGTTTTTTTAAGGTATTGATCCAGTAACCCCTGACCTCTTGGGTCAACAATAGGTCAAAATTCTGTCCACTTAAGATGTAGAATTGAAAAACCAGCATTTTGTTGGTCATTGGAAATCTGTAAGATGAATAGTTCAAAAGTGACCTTTAACCTAGACCACGTTTGTGACCAAAACCTGATTCAAATAATCATCCTATCATCCAGCTCTGCAGAAGCCTGAACTGTCAGGTGTGTTGGAAGAGGGAAACATCTAAAACATGCTGGATTGTGGCTCTTAAAGAACGGAGTGTTGGCCTAGAGTCTTCAAAGATGTCCTTAAAAGTTCTGATGTCATGAACATCAACAGAGAGAGAGACAGATAGACAGACAGAGAGAGAGATGGAGAGACAGACAGAGAGACACACAGAAAGACAGGCGGACAGACAGAGAGAGAGAGATGCAGAGACAGACAGAGAGACACAGAGAGAGAGAGAGAGAGAGAGACAGGCGGACAGACAGAGAGAGAGATGGAGTGACAGACAGAGAGAGACACACACAGAGAGAGACAGAGAGACAGGCGGACAGACAGACAGACAGAGACAGACAGAGAGACAGAGAGACACACACAGAGACAGACAGAGAGACAGGCGGACAGACAGAGAGACACACACAGAGAGAGACAGACAGAGAGACACAGAGACAGACAGACAGTACTTTACTCATCCAAGGATGGGAAGTTTAATTGTTGCAGCAGTACAGGCATTAGCAGTTGTGCTTGTGTAGTATCAGAACAAAGAACAGTATAAAATGTTAAAAATATCTACAATAATTATATAGAGGTATTTGGCTATATACAATATAAAGTGTGAATAATAATAATATGGAACAGTACAATAATCAGTAGTAGCGCATCTGTGCAAAATGAACCAGTGCAAAAATTATCTGTGCAAATTCACCAGTTGAGGATCCAGGAATGAAAGGGAAATTCCTGATTTTCCATATCACTCACCATTATGAAAACACATTTATTGTGACCTTGACCTTTCAGCTATATTTACCAAAATGTAATGGGACATATTCTGGATAACTTCACACCTTTCCTGACAATCCCATGAAAATGAGTCCAGTCGTTTTTGCTTAAAGTTGCTGACAAAAAAAATAAATAAATAAACAACCAAAAACAATATCCCTTGACTCCCATTTTTTGGAGTCGTGGAGGTGGAGGGGGGTGGGTTAGAATAATTTAGGAAGTACTACTGGGTTTTTATGGGTTAAACATGTGGTGCGGTTTCCCGCTACAGAGCACGACTATGACAGTAATGTTAAGAAAAGACCGGGGGGACATGCACAGTCTGCCAAAGCAAACTGCCAGAGATGGCCGACATACCAAGGCCAGGACACAAATCCTCAGCAGGCGGAGGAGCTCAGTGCCAACCCCTCCAGTAAGAAACAAAAGCAAGTGTAAGAGGATATTACTGTTTGTTTTTTGGCTGATTTACAGAGAGATAAGAATGATAATTTTCCAGTCTGTTCACCAGTCACTTTAGCTTCAAGGGTGTAAGGGATTAAAACTGACAGAGTTCACAACCCAATCACAGAAGACTGCAACACTTAAGGCTACAAAAACAATTACATATCTCAATAAAAGTTGGAAAATAACACCATGTAATACAACATTGTAATCATTTTTGTACATTTGACTCTGTCGTGGCTCTTTTACATTTCTGTTTTTGTGTTTAACTTTGCAACTTTGACAGAAACATCATCATCTACTCATGCTTGTACAAGATATTTCAGGTAAAGTACACACAATCATCTCACACACTGTAAAACTGCTCCATTTGATGTTTTAATTTGACATCACAGCTGCTTACAGAAATCCTTTCCCCATAAAAATGACATGTTTTTAGTGTAACTGGATTACACTCCGCTGTATAAAAATGTGACTAATTTACTTAAAGCTGCATCAATAGAAATAATAAGGGACATAATTTTTTTTTTTTTTTTTTTAAATCTGAAATCCATCACTCTTCTACAACTTTCTCTTCAAGGAAAACAAAGGACAGACCCACTTATAATTACTTGTTTAAAAATTCTGTAAATATGACAGCAAAATAAAACACATGTCCTTGGGTATTTTATGTCAAAATGTTTGGAGGCTGTTTTTTAACTACTTATTTAACCCTTTGATGCATACTGGTCACTACAGTGGACAATTATTCTACAGTTGTTCTCTTGTATATTCATGTTTTTGTTTTGTTTTTTAGTTCCATATCAGTCAGTTCATATCATGACTGTAACTTGTCTTTTCTTAGTACCTGATCTGCACTAACATGTTTATGTGTAAATCAATTACTTGATGTTATTACACTGTAATTAACAGTCTTAAACAAAAACTGCATTAAAATGTTTATTTTCTTAGGCTGAATCTCATTTCACTCCTTACCCCTTCAAACGGAGCTATAAGGGGTAGGGCTTGTAAAGGAACCCCTATAAATTGGGACACCCCTTCAACACTCCCCTACGTCATCAGTTCACTCCGCCAGTTGTTTCGTAACCAAAAACGACAGCTTTAACCAGAAGTGAACAAACATGTCTGCTGCTGTAGTTGTCACGTTCTCCTGGGATATGCTGATATTTTTACTAATATCTGCGTCGCATCGACCGATTACTCCACGTTTACGTAAATAGTGATTTTTTTTTTTACACATTACACATTGAGACAATGTCAAACTTTACACAATACAAGAGTTATCACAACTTACAAACAGTTAATTACGGCAAAAATACTTACATTTGTGTACTTCTTTTGTAGATGCCACTATTTTTAAAAGGATTTGCATTGTATTCTGGGAAATTTCTCGTACCCCTCGGTTTGGAGTGTGCCTCTGGAAAATCTGTTTGAAGGGGTATAAAGCCCTTCCCCCTACCCCTCTGCTTTAATGTGAATTGAGACGCCCTCACCCCTACACGTGGACGCACAAAAATGAAGAGGTTAGTGTTCTGATATTGAATTTTAAATACTTGCTTCTAAGGTTCAAAGCTTAAACATATGTTCCCCAGCTGAGTGGACACTTTTGTATCTATAATAAAAAGGTTTATTAAAAAGAAGTCAATCACACTGCTTATTTCTTTCCTAAAGGTGAATAAAAACATTTCCAATTTAAGTCAAATTAGCTTAGCTTTTTTTTTTTTTTTTTTAATGAGACTGGATGATTTTCCCTGGGTTACCAAGTCACTTTAAGTGTCATACAGATGCTTTCAGGACTCCATGAACATGAAGCACTTTATTAACCTCTAAAAGAGATATATAATGAAATGCCTTAGTCATGGTAACAGTCCCATTCCTTCCATGTAAATGTTTTAAACAAGGACATTAATTGAATGTGCTAAGACACATGGGTAACATAAAACCTAACCCTGACAAATGACAAAGTCCATAATAGTTGATTGGTGACTGCAGAGTTACACGCACTGGAAATTCACAATTATTATTATTATTTTTTAAAAACAACCACCTGTTAGTAGGCTAAGCTTTGCTGTTGCATACAGCTTCATTTAAATTTCTAATGAAATATTGAGCTCCGGAGATCACGTGACTTCGTTGTTAGGACGCCATGTTGGCAGTAAACATGACGACCGCTGATATTGTGGTAGCAATCGTATTAGCAACTCACACATCCATTGGTCAATTCGTGGTAGGTGTAGCTCGGTACCGCAGCGCCACTCTAAACATGGCATTAAACATGACGAGCACGTTTGTACCATTAGAGTGCACATCTCACTTCAGTTTGTATGAAATTCTGATTTATATGCAGAAATTGGACAGATTAAATATATCGGACCCGTATAATGCCCCTGAGACAAACTCACTGAGAGCCTACAAGATGCTGGAGGACTCAGTCTCGCTCTGTCTCAAACATTCAGTTGTGGAATATTAAATCAAGAAACTGCATCATCATCATCACTGGAATGGTACGTGTTAAATTATCCCAGTTTAATGGGAAGTGTCTTGTTAGCATGTTTATTAGCAGTGCTAGCTACATCTGACAGCAGCATCGTTTGGTAACCTTGGATACAAGGACTACTGGAGTTTGTTTCCATATAGGAAAAGGGGGAAAACAACAACACAGTTTTGTTGAAGCTCCACATGTCGGCCATGAGACCGACTATGACTACAACACTAGAACACCCACTTAAACCCGCAATGAGTGGAATAATCGGTCTTTCATATCAGCTGATGATTTGTCAGCTGTGTCTCTGACTCCCACAATTATTTGCGGTGTAACTACATTCCCAAACTTGGTTGCAAGTTTGTAGTTTTGTGATGCTTCTGCTACCAGTGCATGCTAATCTAGCAACACTATTACTGCCAAGATGGCTATGTCGACTTTTTTTTCTGGTCACGTGACCAGCCTGTAACGTCATCATCCGGAGCTCTATTAGACTATGTTTTTTAAAAAGAATGCAACGAAATTGTGAATCAGGTGACATGAAGACCCCAGGACACTTGGGTTTGCTTTTAGGGACCCTCTACTTACTACCATGTAAGTGTGATGTTTAGAACTTTAGAAGAGATCTAAAAATAGGGTTTAGTGTTGGTGAAAAGACATGATCTAATCACTTCCATGGTAACACAGTTTAGCTCAAAACAACAAAATCAAAATTTCTCAATATACATCCCAATGGTGTGATTTTGATGTCAACTATATGCATGTACTCATTAGATTTGATCTTTTATTCTCTTTTTATATGTATACTTTTTTTATATTCACATATCTTGTACATATTACTTTGTTACCCAGTTGTTTTTTGTATTCTGTTTTTAATTATTGCACGAGAGGTGAGAGGATGTAATTTCATCTGTGCTGTATGTTGTGCAAATGGTGCATTTGACAATAAAGTTAACTTTGACTTTGAAAAATGTACCCCCAATCATCTAAAAATTTTGCTAAAACGAATTTTACTCCAGATAATCCCTTTAAATGAGAGAACTTACAGATGACCACGGATCTTAACCAGGGTATAAACACAGAATTATTGACACAAGTGTGAGTGTAACATGACAGTACAGGACATGGTTCCAGGTTCAGAGAGAGTTTTCCAGTGTATGTGCAGAAACACCTTCTGCGCTGTCATTTCACTAGATCTCACCCTCTTCTCCTTATCAGCGATATCAACATGACAGTCAAGGCGGGGCAGACATGGTGAAGTGCCTGTGGTCTTCACACGGAAGAGTGACATTCAAGTGAGGAGAAGAGAATGAAGCCAGCTGTGTTGCTGAAACATGCGGCTGTACGGTCGCGGGTTTGCCTGCCAGCAACACAACATGTTCCTGCTGCACAGAACAAGAGGGAGTCTGTTGAACCAGCACAGACTGACAGGGTTAAACTGCATTTACACTGCAGAAAATTATTTCATATGTAAATGCTGCAGTAAAAGTCAGTGCATTCTGCCTTCACGCCTGTGTGGGGATCCATAGGTTACATTTAATACTCTTGACAAAAACGATGCATTCAAGGGATCTTATGCAACATAGGTCTCACCCAGCTGTGGCAGAAAGATGAGTACAATAGAAAACATAAACATCATTACAAAACATTCCAGCAATACCACAGTCTGACTCAATATCTCTGTTGCTTTTCAGTTCTTCTACAGATTCCCAGCATACCACAGACCGAGGCAGATGTTCCGCTTTATCACTTCCATCTCTTTGCAGTTCGATGTAGTTTGTCTCTACAAAGTGTTGGGTAAAAATTACATAGTTATTGTAGGTGAACAGTTCATCAACAATTCTATATATTGTGTTTTCAGCTTTTGAAAGATGAATAATAATTGCTTATCTGTGGAAGCATTGTTAATACTGTACTGATCATGTGATTTAGCAGTCAGCTGATTTTCACATGTAGAACCAGTTTTTAATCTGAGAGCTCATCTTCCTGAAGTCATAAAGAATAACATGATGAAAATGTGAGAGTAAAACATGTGGATGAAATAAAGCAGCTGCTTGTATTTGAGAAAGTTTTTCATATTCAAGAAACAAATGAGCCTCAACTCTTAGCTCTTAAGTCTCAATTAAGTTTCTGTGTTAATGAATGAAGTCAGTCAAGTCACCAAAAGAAGGAAGCTCATACAAACTTCTGATCAGCTGATCACTTGAAATCAGTTACAAGAATCTTGCAAAAATAATTTTTTTACCAAGTGTACTTTTCTCAAATGTAGTTAAAATATATCATTGCACTTAAAGGGACTAACCGGTGTAAAACTAAGTTTAGCTAATTTTTCAGACGATTGGGAGTACATACATATAGTTGACATCAAAATCATGATGCTAGCTAGGTTAGCATGGAAGTGCTAAGAGCATGTATTTTTTGCCGCCAGGAAACGCTATTTTTAGAGCTCTTCTAAAGTTCTCAACAACATCACACTTACGTGGTAGTAAGTAGAGCAGACCTGGGCAAAATAAGGCCCGGCGGCCGCATGCGGCACGATAGCTGGCCCTGACTGGCCAACATGAGGTCACTGGCAAACTAAAAGTCAATGCAAATATATAACATATCTTTTATTTTGAAGGATCTGCTAAATAAACGTTTTTTTTCCCACACTCAGCATAAGGCTTATGTACCAAATTGTTTGTTGCTCAGTTTCAGCCCATTCATGTCAGCTAACACCAAAAAAATTAAAAGAGAAATTGATTAAGAATGCAGAGATTTTAACAAAACATGGACTAAGTAAAGTATGGATAATGTATTTCTTTATTGAAGTCAGAAAAGGAACTGAGATACACAAACAAATATGCAGTTAGGGTTTTTTATGTAAAGTTAATATGGAGTTGTATAAAACCATTTTCACAAATGTTTTTGTGAATATTCATGAAATAGTTGTATTCTGTGCTCAACATTTCCATTGTATTGTTTCACTGACTGTTTTTTTTTTAAGAGCTATTGAACAGAACTATGGGTGAATTGATCCGACCCTTAATAACTATCAACATTTCTCATGTGGCCCAATAGGAAAAATAATTGCCCATGAAGTAGAGGGTCCCTAAAGGCAAACCTAACTGTCCCGAGGTCTTCATGTCATTAGATATTCATAAGACGCTTTAGAAGGAAGTCTGAAATAGTCGATTGCCGAGTGCGGAGATACACGCTGTATTTTTTAAAAACAATGCAATAAAGTTGTGAATTTCCATTGTCCAGTATTTCATTAGAATTTTAAATAAAGCTGTATGTAACACCGAAGCTTAGTCTACTAATGGGTTGTTGTTTTTGAAAAGAATGAAACAAAATAGTACATTTGCAGAGCATCCAACTCCGCACTCGGCAATCGACTATTTTGGGCTTCCTTCAAAGACGCCTTATGAATACACAGAGGTACATGGTTTAGATCGGTAACTCTGGACACACTATCAGACCACATGAAGACCTCAGGACACTTTGGGTTGTCTTTAGGGACCCCCTATTTACTACCACTTAAGTGTGAGGTTGTTTAAAACTTTAGATGAGTTTTTTTGTTGGCAAAAAGACATGCTCATATCACTTCCATGTTAACACAGTTTGGCTCAAAACGGTAAAATAAAAAAATTCTCCATGTACATTCAAATGGTGTGATTTTGATGTCAACTATATGTATGTACTCCTAATCATTTGAAAAATTAGCTAAACTTATTTTTAATCAGGATAATCCCTTTAACGTCATAATTATCTAAGTAGTTATTTTTCAGTGAGATATAAGAACTTATTTCTGACAATAGAGCTTGAAAATCTTATTTAAATAAATCTAAATAATTTTCACTTCTTCTATTGGCAGATTTTTATTCCAGTTACTCATCCGACGAGATGAAAAAAAAAAAAGATTTCTGGAAAAGCTAACCAGAGACATAGCCTGCAAATTTTAAAACCCTGGACACATTACATGGGCGGAACTTTATGCATTATATTTTTGTCGTAAATAAATGAAAAACAAAACCAATCCAATGTTATGAGTTTTTCCTTCTAGTGCTGTTCCTGTTTTGTACAGAATATGACACTCAGATTATGCGTTGGTCTATTTTGAAACCTTGCTGTGCCTGAGATGCTCATATTGGTGTCATTAGTGCATCTATAATTTAAGTGTTCTTTTAAGGTCTCATAAAATCCTTAGATTTGCAAGTTGCAGTTAATCAGAATACCAAATATTTCTCCAACACCCCCAGAGAGTTTTCGCTTCTGGCACTCAGCAGATGTTCATTTGGACTGATAATGAGAATAATTTCATCTGCCAGTATGGCATAATATATGATAATTATAAATGGGTGTTTTAAGTGATGTAAATGAGCAAGAATTAGTCAGTGTGTGAATTCCTCAAACTTGAACTTTCTACCCTCAGAGAATCCAAATTACACCATCTAAAGCTGATATAATATGTCTTTCAAATATTAAATATTACCTAAAATTATCATTAGAGTCTTTCAAATAAAGAGCTCTGATATTCTGCCAAAGATGCCAGTGCGTTTGATTGTAGAGAAATGAACTGGATTTATTTACATTAGTCACTTTTCCATTGGATATATATATATATATATATATATATATATATATATATATATATATATATAACTTTACTGACATTTACGAAAAGGTCAATGAAATACAAATGCGTAATATCGTTTTTTCTATTAAATCACATTATTTGTCAATTTAATATCACGAAATTACACAAGAAGTTTTCCCATGAACATGGCGACGAATGTAAATAGTTTTACAGATAGAATCATTATTTTTATTACCCCTCTATCTCCCACTAAAGGACAAAATTATTGGATTTCCCAGTGTCCACACATACCACACTATGTTTTATAAAATTATTCCTCTTCACTTGTAACATCTCTCATCACCCATCTCATCTATCTGTAATTGTGTTTGTCTGTGGAACGCCTAACACCTGCACAACTCCACCAAATTATCCAAAATTTGGAGGGTGATTTTCCAATACTATGGTGGATTGCAGTGCAAAGTTTCACGCCATTACGATATACAACAAAGATATGAAAAAACTAATTTCATTGCTCTTTCTAACTTTGCAATATCTGACAACATGGGCATAAAATTGTGTATGGACACTATGGACGTGTCCATACCAATATTTGGATGTTTCTAAAATGTCCATATCAATTTTTGAATAGGACATGACATTTGGGAAACAAAAGGTTACTGTATTTTCTGGACAATAAGGAGACACTTAAAAGACTTTAATTTCCTCCAAATACTACAGTGAACCTCATATATGGATTAATTCTGGTTGTGCTTAATAACTGGGAATTTTGACTTTTTGTCTCATAATTTTCTCATAAATGTTTTTTATCTAATAATTTTGCCTTTTTTATCTAATAATTTTGGCCTTTTATCTCAGAATTTCCACTGTTTAATAATTAGACTTTTTTATCTCATAATTTTCACTTGTCATCTAATTATTTAGCCTTTTTTCTCCTCATGACTTTGCTTTTTTATGTAATAATTTTGTCTTTTTTTCCTCATTTGACTTTTCATCTCATAATTTAGACTTTTATCTCATAATTTTCACCATTTATCCAATCATTTTGACTTCACTTAATGCGATTTATAATCCAATATGAAGAATCTAAAAAATAAACCATCCATTGACAGTGCACCTTATAGTGAATAAATATTATCAACGAACCTTTATCATGTGACAAAACTAGATGTAAATGTGGGTCTTGTGACAATAACTATAATTAAATATATAATGCAGTTATAGATGACCAGTAAAAACCAGACAAAATGTGGATTAAGAAATAAAAACATTCCTAAAATATCCCTGAGTTTTTGTTGAAAAAAACAAAATGAGACGTTATTTTAATTCTTTTAGCTGTTTTTATGAATTTATTTATTTATTTTTTGTTGCCGTCTCTCAAGAGGAAGTCGTCAAATTATGTCCCCACCAATGTCAACATCATGATTACTCCCATGTTTGACGCACTGGAGACAAAAATGCATGTAAAGTTTTGACTGTTTGATTGGTTCACAGACTCCTGCTGTCTGACACATCCAGGCAGAACATCCTGATAACCACAAAACAACCACATCACAAGATACCAAAATCTGAGTTAACAGCTTTGAGGACATTCCCCAACAATGAGTGTTTGCTGGAGAGGAAAAATATGTCATTCTGTGTGATCATTAAAGAAGAGACGTACAACGCTGGCTGAAGTAATAGGAAATTATACTGTACAATAGATCCACAGCTCATGTCTGTGTGATTACAGTCAGACAAGGTTGGATGAGAGGTGAAGGAACCCGGCCTTTTATTTGACCGGGAATTGCCTGGAAGGGACGAGTCAACAGGACGTCTCCATTACACACACATGCATACTCGTTTCTATGTCTCATGAGGACCTAGTTTGTAATCAAGTAGCCATTGGGTAGTAAGTGTAGGTATATTTGTTTTAATAAAATAAATAAAAATGTAAAAAAAAAATAAATAAATAAGAAGAATTTCAAAAATGTTATAAAAAATATGTTTACTGACATATATATTTTTCAATTAGAAATAAAAAAGAAAATAAATACATAAAGTAAATAGTAAATAAATCCATTTTCAAACCTTTGAAAAAAACATGTGTCACTTTGCACCCATTTCCTCCATGTTTTATGAGGACGTCCAGAAAAAAAATAATTCATGTATTTATAGGATCACATCATTTCCATTTCACTTGTGTGGACATTTAGTTATATTTAACCCACATGGGGACCTGGATTTTGGTTCCCATAGTGTCAGAGGTCCCCATGATGTGACTGTGTAAACCAGAGGTATCAAACATGTGGCCCGGGGGCCAAATCCCGCCCTCCAAAGGGTCCAGTCTGGCCCCTGGGGTGAGTTTGTTAAATGCATAAATGACACTGAAGATATAAATCATTTCAGTTCAGGTTCCACATCTCAGTTGGGTCAGTAAAATACTATCATAATAACGTATAAATACAACTTCAAATGTTTTTCTTTATAAATATAAAAATGTTCACGTCATTTTATTATATTTACACAAAAATAATCATTAAAAAAATAGTAACCTGAACAAATATGACATTTTTTTTAAATGTCTGAAGGCCAAGTTTACCAATATTTGACCTGTTATTAAATATTTTGTATGTTTTGTTGATCCCAATGTGATCTGAATATTATAATTTACATGTGTAAATGATGAACTGAGACATGATATTTTTAACACTGCAAATAGTTCACTGAAGAAATTTAAATTTTTTCATATTATTGACATTGTTTTAAAGAATAGAAAAATTTTCATCACATAACTTGGCTTTTTTCACTTGAAAACATACAGGAAAGTTTGGAGTTTTTATATTATCATGTTATTATTTCACTGGTCTGGCCCTCTGCAGATCAAATTTGGCTTAATGTGGCCGTTGAACTGAAATGAGTTTTAACACCCCTTGTGTAAACATATCAATGTCCCCATAAAGATAGGAATACAAACACACACATATACACACAGAGCAGCTACAAATTAATTCAGTCCAACAACAACCCATGTCCTCACCTGCTGTAACATGCTCTACCAGCGAATGCAATCACCCAGTGAATTCCTTCCGCTCCGGGCTGTGAGGTGGAGGGTTTGTGGGCTCCATGTTGTGATTGTGATGTGTAATTGACAGGTATGAATCCAGCGTCTGAGAGAACGACCCGCCTTTTCACTCCACTGATGTCGGACAACAAACATGTTTGCTCTGAGGAACGTGAAAAAACATGCAAAGATGACAAGGCAGTTCAGAAAAGATAGGGTAATTCATTTAGTTAAAGACACAGCTGTGTGCAGCATGCAATTTATTTGTGTGGTTTAACCATTTTTAGTTGAATTAACTTCAATACAACACTGTAAAAAACAAAAAAAAAATCTTGTTTTTAATGGGGTAAAAAACTGGTACTTGTGGTTGCCAGAATAATTCTGTAAAAAAAAAAATCAAACCATATTCAGATTTACAGAAGAACATATAGATTTAACATTTTAAATGTGGAAATTTAACATTGTAACCTGCAGATATGGTAAAAGTACTTACATTCTGTACTTAAGTAGAAGTACAGCTAATTGACAAAATACTCTGGTAAAAGTAGAAGTATATAGGTAGTACTCTTTTACTTAAGTAAAAGTAAAAAAGTACAACTTCTGATTTGTAATAAAGTACAAAAGTAAAAGGTATTTTTTTTGCCATGGATGCAATAATAGTTATTTAACCAGAAAAAAAATACAAGTTTCAAAAGTATTAAAAAATGAAGCCTTTAAGAGTGAGTTACTGTGTAGACGCCTTCGGCTTCGGGGTGTTATTCGGCCCCGTCGGGAAATATTTTTCTAATAGTAATGCGTGGGCAATACATTATCCCTTACTTAGTTCCATATCAGTCAGTTTATATCATTACTGTGACTTGGCTTTTCTTAATACCTGATCTGCACTAACATGTTTATGTGTAAATCAATTGCTATTAGACTGTAATTAACAGACTTAACCCTTTAAACTTCCAAGGGTCCACATATAGGCCGGAAGTAGTCGCTCAAACATGTTAATCAAACCACCCACACCTGTCCCGAATGTCACATGACCTAATGTAGTTTGACAACAGAGATTCTGACACATCAGAAGATATATAATAAGCCACTTTCAGATAAAATATTCACAGCAGGTACAATCACTCATTTGTTCAAACAGAAGATCTGAACCTTTATGTCTCATAATTATCCACAGAGGAACCATATTCCAACAAACACATCCAAAAATCAACCAAAAAAACTGTCCAAATGTCAAAAATGCATCAAAAGATCAATAAATATCCACAAATGTTTTACCTATAGCATCATTTAACAAGACCTGCCTCCAATATCCCAGTTTTCATCTTAATATTTTCATTTATAATATAATCAAACAATTGCATGTTATCAAAATGGTTCAAAAACAGCATTAAATTTCCTTTATTAAGAAACGTAGGTGAAATTGAGTGGAAGATTAAAGGGTTAAACAAAAACTGCATTAAAAACAAAAATCAACACTGAAAATCAAAGCTAGTACTTTATAAATAAAATGGATTACAGTGCTGTTTGTTCATGGTTTAATAGCTACTGCAGCAAAAACAGTCGTGCCCCAGGGACAAATAAAGATCTTGAATATGCCTCATTAGTCACTGTGTTTCCTGGTAAGTGATGGGACAAATGAACCAAGGTTACGATGCTTGTCTTCAGTAAAAGGGACATGTCAGATTAAGCTTCGTGAGATCCATGACAAACAATGCCTTGGTTTGTGGAGATTCATTGTTCATTCAAAGCGTCACTTTCTCATAAGATATTTCAAACCTCACGCTACATTGTGGTCGTGTGTGCATCTGCAGTAAGTTGGTAGTCAGTTAATGATCCAAACAATAGAAGTAGAAGAGTTAAACAAGTGGATGTAGTGGGTTAGAAGTCTCTTGCTTTACTGTGGTAGACTTTTAATAAACTGTAGACTTTCTTCTAAGGACTTCATTTCCATTTGATATACATCTCCATTGTATGCATTTCTGTTGGTTTTAGCCCGTCCCTGGCAGCGAATCTGAATTAGCATTAGCATTAGCCTCTACAAGGGAAGACGGAGGCACAGTCGCTGCTGCACAAATGTGAAAAAAATGGCAGCTCAAATTGGTTCATGTTCTCTCTGTGGAAATAAAGCCTTGTTTTTTACCCTGCACGTTTTCAGAACAAGCAACGGCACGAAACCTAGCTGGATGCTACTCTGGTAAAGGTAAACACATACATTGAGCGAGAGGGGAGGGGAGAGTATTCCTTCATGCATTATCAGCCAATCAGAGACGCATTGTGACCGCGTCATGAACATGTATGAGGAAGTAGCGGTAAACTCTGTTGTTCCACCTCAAGTCATTTTTCTATG
The DNA here is from genome assembly GCA_020466265.1 of Siphamia tubifer. Classification (NCBI taxonomy): domain Eukaryota; kingdom Metazoa; phylum Chordata; class Actinopteri; order Kurtiformes; family Apogonidae; genus Siphamia; species Siphamia tubifer. The sequence continues at coordinate 41,540,715 of CM035795.1, read as the reverse complement.
GTGAAAAAACAGCTGGAAGCAAAACAATCTGGAAGTTTGTTTTTTTTTTTATAAAATCAACACACAATGTATTCAATATCAATGGAGAACACAGTAACATTAATGAAAAAAAAGTAGCAGCAGTCTACAGTACTGTCCAACAAAGCAAAAAGGCAGTAACTGCATTTTTTGGGGGGAAAATTATTTGTATTTTTTGCAACATTCAAATCATTCCTTGTCATGTAATAAAATATCTAATCTCAAATGTCTGTCGTTTTGGAGAAACCTGGTAGATGTTTGTACAGTAACTTGACTAATTTGGCTGAAATTGCAATACACAAACAATGACAGCATTTAAAACCAGGACAGCATAAAAAAAGCATATACTGCTTGTTTCCATCATGGTCTCTTCTATAACAACTTATTTTTAAACGATAGATTTTAAAAATCTTATTCCAAGAAACTTCTAAAAATATTTTTCACTTGTTCCAGTTGCAGACTTCATGTCATTTCAGTTTTTGCTGAATTGAAGTAAAAATGTCTTACATAGGTGACATTATAATAAATTTTATTTGTATAACACTTTTTAATGGCACTCCCAAAATGCAATAGTTGATTGTATACATTTGTGTGTCAGTTGTTCAGTCTGTACACAATTTAATTTCTATGTTTCAATATAAACTAGAACAACAGTCATCCCAAAACATCAGTATACAGTATAACAAAATTGTGACGAAGGATGCAAAAGTGTAAAATGTCTCATCATCTGAACCCACTTTATCCTCACTAGGGTCACAGGGGTCACTGGGGGTCTAATCCAGCTACAATGGGTGAAGGCGGGGTACACCCTGAATAAGTCTCCAGTTCATCTCAGGCCTGAACATATATAGACAAACAATCACTCTCACATTCACTCCTATGGGTAATTTAGATTAACCAGTTAACCTATCAGTGCATGTGTTTGGATGTTGGGAGGAAACCCGAGTACCCGACAAAAACCCACGCGGACACAGGGAGAACATGCAAACTCCACACAGAAAGGTCTGATGTGGGAATGGAACCAGGGTCCTTCTTGCTCTGAGGCATGAGCGCTAACCACTGCATCACCACTGTAAAATGTGAGGAATAAAAATATAAAAAGTCAAATAAAAATTACTCAAAAATCCAGTCGAATCACAATAAAATGTGAAGGATGTACAACTGACAGTAATGACGATAATAGAGTACAGTAGTGATAATGGAATTCCCTGTTGTATTTTCTTTTTACCAGCAGATGACAGTGTTCACAGTTATTCATGGAGTTAGAGACATCCAAATGTCTTCAACTGTACATGTTTTTAAAAAGAGATTTAGGAGGAAACTACAACTGGAATATGTCAAAATATAATGCAATCCTATTCTGTAGTTTAGCTTAGTCATTTTATTTCAAATATGTCAAGTACAAAAAATGTGATCTTTCAAAAGCCAATAATTGATGACATAACAAGACAAAGACAATATAGAATAAATTAAAAAATAAATAAGGCAAGTAACATATTCGAAAATGAGTGGGAAGAAGTAAAAAAAAAAAGATCTCCCACCTCTTTGCGTATATGTAACTGGTTTTAAGACAATTGCTGGCTAAACCACTAGGACCTTTTTAAAAGTAGGGCTTAGATTAGTTTTATGTTTGAGGAATTAAGTTTATTATCATAATTTTATTTTTGGGTAAACTAAAAAGAGTAGTCTATAAATCACCATTTCTAAAATGGTGTTTTATTGGGGGGAAAAACAGTAAAAATTTTAAAGTATATCCACTTTTCCAGAGACATACCACTGGACAGATTGTATAATTGTTTGAACAAAACCCATTTTTAACATGTGGAAGTACAATACAACCTGTGAAGTGCCACTTCATACATGACTAAACACTTGAAAATTATCATTCATATTCTGCATCTCATTTACATGCTGACATTTTGTTTTTTAATTATAATTTAGAAAATCTGGTCCATTTTGTACGAGCTCATCAAATGCGTGTAAGAACGCCACCGGCTGTGACAGACTGTACATGTGCTGTCACACCTGAGGCTGAAATCTGTAATTAAGTCTTTTTCTTTAATGTCCTCTCTGCATTATGAGGAGATTTCCTTTCTGCACCTGGGTCCAAACATCTTTTTTCCCCCTTATCTGCCTCCAAGTACACAAGGCCTTCCCGGTAGGGGCTGTACTAATCCCTATCCAGCAGGCGGCTGTAATACTCATGCACACACACACACACACATGGGAGAACAGCCCACAGTAAAGCAGACAGAGCCTGGAGCTGCCTGGTAGCAATGCAAATCAGAGACAGATGGAGAAGCCAAGACAGACAGCAGTAGGTAAAGAAAGTGATCAGAAAAGTGCTCTTCAAGCCAAAGATTCATCCTTTTTATCATTAGGAACATGCCCAAATATATATATAATAATAAAGATAATAATAATAATTAGAATAGTATTCACCGTTCTGCCTAATCTTATCACTGTCCTCCAGATCCATCTCCTATCCTGCAAGTTTTAGACGTATCCCTCTTCCAACACACCTGATTCAAATGATAAGCCTATCATCAAGTGCTGCAGATGTCAGATAATGATAGTCAGGTGCGTGGCAAATGTCTAAAATATGCAGGATGGCACAAACTAAACAAAAAAATTACCAGTTTGTAGTTGTACTCAGTCTTCTGCAGAACCTTCTCACCAACCCTGGTCCTCAAGAGCCACATGTTTTGTAGTTTTATTCCTCTTCCAACACACCTAACTCAAATTATCAGCCTATCATCAAGCTCTACAGAAACCTTATAACAACTATCAGGTGTGCTGGGAGATGGAAACATCTTTTTTTTCTCTTTTTAAAATAAATAAAATAAAATACAAAAATTAAATTATTACTTTCTGGGGTCAGATTAAACGATAAAGCAGATAACATACCATAAAGGCGTTCAGTATTCTTAGATTTAACTTTTTCCAAAGAGTCCAAAAAGATAACAGGTTCCTTCAACAAAACCTGTACATGAGGTGTGACAGACATTAATTTACATTTATGAATAAAGTATTTTGCAAGTATAATGATATTGTTTATTAGTAATTTTTTAAAATATTTTTTCATCCTCCAAGACAACACCAAATTGAATATTATCATAACTTAGGGGTGACAAAGACAAGTTATTTTCCAAGAGCCAGAGGGAAACATCTAAAACATGCAGGATGGCAGCTCTGAAGGACCAGGAATGAGAACCAGGGGCCTTATGTTTAAAACAGGCACATCCAAACTATTCCACAAAGGGCCAGTGTGGCTCCAGCTTTTTGTTCCAACCACAGTTTGACCCATCAACTCTCTGAAGACTGAGATCAATTGATTAATCGAGTCAAGTCTGGAGTGCTGCTGCTTGGTTGGAACACAAACCTGTAGCCACATCGTCCCTTTGTGGAATAGTTTACAGTATTCAATTTTTTTTTTTTTTGTGAGCTCAGCACCCACGGACCGGAAGTAGCCTCCCCGCGAGTCAAGCTAAATTCTGATTCCGTTTGACAAGTGCTCTGAAATTCACATATGATAGCGATTAATAAGAAATATTTGATCTGGTATAGGCAGACCACCCGTTTTTGATCCGAAGCAAACGTGACGTGAGTCTTAGTGATGTGGTCTTAGTAAGAGACTACAATGCGTCGCGTAGGTGACGTCACATTCCGCTCAGATATGGTGTGGAGTATGTGGTGACGTCACATATGCGCCAGGCGTGTAGTCCAAATTATTAACGGGTTTTACTCGCAAATGAATCAGCCGTTGGTGAATAGAAGCAGTTGAAACCCACATCCATAATTGTCTTTTACTATTTGGTACAACATGTGTGTGATTCAGGACACATGACAAACCAGATACGATTTCAGCATTCGTCAAATAATCCGATATCAGGCCCCATGATCTTCCCATATCAGCGGCAGTTTCAAAACACATAGCTTCGGTAGCAAATACAGCTGGACTGACACTCGATCGACCGTTCATTTCCAACAAAGGGCCACCTAATTACACCGATTATAATGTTTTGTCAGCGTTTATCTGTCTGTGTGCAGCATAACTCCAAATGTTATGGACGGATTTGGCTGAAATATTCAGGAAAATTTGAAAGATGTTGGTGGTGATCAGTAGGAGGCGGGGCTTGATCTGTCCCCTACTTTTCTTCGGCCTTTGCCGTACCACGTCAGGCGCAAGGCCGATTGATACTGGTTGCAATAATTTTAGTTGACTAAATGATTTTAGTTTACTAACATTTAAAAAGTCATACCATAAAATTTTTATGAATTTTGGTCAACTGAAACTTGACTAACACTAAAATGATTTAGATGACTAAATTGTGACAAATAATTTTATTCGACCAGTGTTTTTGTTTTGTTAAAAATTATAACTCGTCATCTGAACCTACTTTATCCTCACTAGGGTCACGGAGGTCACTGGGGGCCTAATCCAGTTACAATGGGTGAAGGTGGGGTACACCCTGTATGAGTCTCCAGTTCATCTCAGGGCTGAACATATATAGACAAATAATCACTCTCACATTCACACCTATGGGGGATTTAGATTAAGCAATTAACCTATCAGTGCATGTGTTTGGCATGTCAGGGTGACATCTAAAACATGCAGGACAGTGGACCCTAAGAAACCAGGACTGAAGACCACTGAACGAATGAACGTACATGGAAAAATAATCATAATGAAGTGAAGCTAAACTGCGTCAGGATTCTGTCCATAAATCCTCCAGTGTTAAATATTCAGCGAATTTTAATGTAGTTTTAGTCTCATGACGAAACTGTAATTGTAGTTTGTCACAATTTAGTCATCTAAAACATTTTAGTGTTAGTCTACTTTCAGTTGACCAAAAGTTGTAAAAAGTTATGTTATGAATTTTAGTCAACTAAAATAATTTTAGTCGACTAAATTGATTTTAGTTGACTAAAATTATTGATGTATCTCTGTGTTAGTGTTAGTCTACTTTCAGTTTAACTAAATTCATAAAATTTTATGTTATGAATTTTTTAATTTTAGTCGACTAGAATTATTTTAGTCTAGTTTCACTTGACCAAAATTCATAACATTTAAGTTGACAAAATCTAAAATAATCGACTAAAATATGACAACCAGTGTTATATAAAACTCAAAGTATTTATTGTAATGTTTTAATGTGTAATACACATAAGATTTCACCAATTCATTCCACTTAACAGCTATGGTATTAATAAGACACTATTCTGATAAAGTAGCGGTGTATAATCAAAGCAGAACAAAAACCAGAGATACATCAAGGTAAATATTGATAGGTGAACCAATTAACATATCAGTGCATGTATTTGGATTGTGGGAGTGTGGGATGTTTATTGTTATATACTTTATTTTGTATTTGATTTTAAGTTGTATTCATTATCCTCATTGAAAGACTGTATATCCTAATGTTCAATAAATATCCTAATGTTCAATAAAGCTCATAAAAACACCTCTGTTCAACCGTGCATAGAACTGAATGGGTTCCATTTGCACTCTAAAAGTCGTCAAAGACTTATTTATAGAGTGAAGAGGAAGCAAATGTCATACTACAACAAACAAGAGTCACCATCTGTTTGACAGGAAAAACCTGGGAAACATTTCAAAAGTTCAAGACACGAGCGGATGTTTTGAAAAAATAACCGGAAGTGTACGTCTTACGTCATAACGTACGGACTGCAACGCGTGAACTCGGGCTTTTCGATTATAACATTTATGAAGTTCATATAAATATATATAATTACGGGAATTATCTGAATTGTATGGTCTCGTAAACAGACTTGGTGAGTGAAATGACTTGTTTAAAACGGTTGTTTTTCTGTAAAGCGGCTCAGATGAAGGTGAACAGGTCGTGTTTTGCCTCCTCTTCCTCCTGCAGATGCTTCCACACTGAACAAGTAAGAACTACATCTGCCTTTTCACACACTATTATTTGAACTCTAACACATATATTTGCATTGAATTCTTCTATTGATCCTTCCCCCACGCAGGTAAGACACGACTCCCGTGGGCTTCCTGTGGTTCATCACAGTGATTATGTGTGTGACCTTCCACCCAACCATAGGTTCCCCATGGGCAAGTTCCCACGGGTGTTCCACTTTTTACTTCAAGACCAGGTCATAACAGAGAAACAGGCAAGTAAGCAGCTGTTTGTCCAATTCAAGAAGGAAAATGCTTGTTAGTAGCAGAAAAAAATGTGTAAAAAAAAAAAAAAATCTCACATTTTGCTGTTATTATTTTATCCATTGCAGTAGATGTGGATCCCCCAAATAGCCTCTAGAGATTTACTGAGCTGTGTACATACTGATGAATACTTGAACAGCTTCATAAATGGGACAACAAATGAGCAAGAGCAAAGGAGGACAGGATTCCCCTGGAGCGAAGGCATAGTGAAGCGCTGTCGATATGAAACAGGTGAGCAGAAGAACATCCAGTCCAGCTCTAAATACACAGGCTGTCACAATCATTTTACTTCAGAGACCACATACAGCACAATGCCATTTCACCTGAACTAGTAAAATAATAGGTACGATAACCTGTAAATAATAAGCCACATTTTGCCTTTTTGTTTTTGTGTTAAAAAAGATGATGAAAATGCAAATAAACACATACAACCTGAAACTTCTTAAGAAAAATAAGTGCAATTTCAACATTATGGCCTAGCTTATTATTAGCACAATATAATATAGACCATAGTGGATCTACGAATGCCCTACCAGTATACTATTGTTAAAATTGCACTTAGTCTTCTCAAGACATTTTGGTTTGTTCATATTTAGCTTATTCACATTTTATAGTGAAAATACAGTTTAATGTAAATATGATAATATAAGAAAATTTAATTTTACGTTTCACCTTAAACCAATGTCATTGTGCTGTTATTTTTACATTTGTCATCACACTGGTCTATGTCGTCCCTGAATTAAAATGAGCATAATACCCTTGACTTAATTGTTTTGTGTCATTTTTGCTCTTCACAAATTCATCTCACGGGCTGGATTGGACCTTGGTTTGGACTAGACAGATCACCTTGTGTTGAATGTTTACATGACATTCTCTCTTGTTGACAGGTGGGACCATTCTAGCTGCTGAAATAGCGCTGCAAAGGGGCCTGGCCTGCAGCACAGCCGGAGGGACTCATCATGCTTTTCCGAACTTTGGTTCAGGATTCTGTCTTCTGAATGACTTAGCAGTTGCAGCCAAGTTTGTAATGGACAGCTCATCACCCAGGAGGAAGGTTCTAATTGTGGATCTAGATGTGCATCAGGTAGAGTTACCCCTACAATAGGATAAGTGTGACTCACAACATACAGTTGCAGACATTTTTTAAATGTCAAATCCCAGTTCTTTATATGGAAAAACATTGTAAAACTGGGTTTTCTGGTAACCAAATTAAATGTATTTTCATACTCATCTGTATTTTTCTTTGAAATATGTATTTCAAATTCAGTGGCTGCTCCTGACAAATTTATCAGGTGATGTAACTGTTGCAGTGATGTGGGTAAAGTTCCCTTAAATAAGTCAGATGGCTAACTTTACAGTGTTACATTGCATTGTTTAACTCAGTTTTCCTGTTCAGCCACTAGATGGCAACACCAGACATGGATTGTACATTCTGTACAGTATTGAGTTTTGCATAACTCTTATCAAGTTAAATGTAAATACAGTTGCAGAAAAAATATCAGACCACACTTGTATTCTTCTTCTTGTTAATTTTAGTGCCTGGTACAACTACAAGTATATTTGTTTTAACAAATATAATAACAAAAATAGCTCATAAGAGTTTAATTTAAGTGCTGATATCTTGCCATTTTCCAAGTTTTCTTGATAATAATCAAAGTCACTAAAGTTCTTACATCAATATCCATGTCACTATATTGACAAAAACTGTACTTTTATTCATTCCATGTTTTATTTTCTATTTGATTTAGTCACATGATACGCACATGAGTTAGTACTTGATTGCATAACCATTGTTTTTGATAACTATTGATGACCTCTATCATACATTCAACAGGGCGATGGCACAGCATACATTTTTAAAGAGGAGCCAAGTGTATTTACCTTCTCGGTCCACTGTGGGAAAAACTTTCCGCTCCGTAAACAACAAAGTGACCTCGATGTCAGCGTAGAGGTTGGACTTGAAGACAAAGAATACCTCTCCACAGGTATGGCAGGAGCTCCAAACTCAAGTCAGTTTTAAGTGTATGGTTTGCATTTTTCACCTGTGACAAAAGTAATTGAAATTATGTAGAAGACTTTGATTAAAATGTGTATCTGTCATTATAATACCTTCAACAGTTGAAGCTCATCTCCCCTGGCTCTTGGAGACTTTTCGTCCAGATCTGGTTTTATATGACGCTGGTGTTGATCCTCATTGGGACGATGAACTGGGCAAGCTCCGTCTGACTGACCAAGGTGAGCACGGACTTCCACACCTGTATTCCTCCATTATTAAATTCTTTACAGACATCCTGGATGACTAAGTATCTCACAGGACTGTACCAGAGAGATCTATATGTATTGAAGACAGTGGTGGGCAGAGGGGTTCCTGTCGCTGCTGTGATCGGAGGTGGTTACTCCAGAGACATTGATAAATTGGCCCTCAGGCACACGATCGTACACAGAGCAGCAGCCCAGGTACAGGAAATACAACTTATGACTGTTGATCCAAGTAACATTTCTACAACAACATAAATATGATTTACTTTTTTAGGTTTGGAGAGAGTCTGGAATGTGAAACCCTTAATCCCCTCTGACAGAAGAACCTCATTGGAACTGAGCCGCAGGAGTCAACTAGTATTAAACATTTTAACAACAATATCCTATGTCTAATTTGTAATTATTATTATTATTATTATTATTATTATTATTATTTCTTTATTTAAATGCCAGATAAACCAACATGATTTACAGCTTTGTAAATACTAATTATGAGTTTTATTTTTGGAGTATTAAGTCATTATGTAGTGTTTTTCACCATAAGGTGCTTCCAATTTAGTTTTGGTTTATTGCTTTTTTTTTTTCTTATTAAAATGTTTCATAGATTTTTACCTCACATTTACATATGGGGACAGGTCATATTTGTGATACACTGTGACAGTGGTTTATTGTTTCCAACACAACAAGCCACATGAACAAACATATTAAAACAATACATTTAATGTAATCTGTTAGGATTTCCAATGTGAAGAAGGTACAATTGTCAAAATATTATTGGTCCTTATCTTCACACATGCTGGACTGTCTGGCCTCAGAACAGCCATATTTCAACAGATCTATCAGTAAAATAATGAAATAATGTGTAAAAATAGCAGCAACAATCTATAAACCAATATTAACAAATCAAGAGTACTAGAGAATATTCTACTGTAATGCTAAAGGTATAAATAAACTTTTAAATGTATGAGCCTTTTGTTTTTTTGATACTTTACTGTAAACTTTTAGGTGTATTATTGAAGTTATTTGCAGTTTCTTATGTGTCCAAAACCCAGAGTAAAGGTGTAATTTTATCTGAATAAAGTTTATTATCTTATTTTGGAAGGTTGCTGGTTGCCTGCAACTTTATGTTGGCTAAAATTAAATCTACTTGCAGCATTATTTTGACCTACTAAATCATTTGTTAATATTGAATGTTACGAGCCATACACATACGTGAACAAATGATGATCATGAATCAAAATATTTAATAAAGAAAAACAAAGTCAAAAGCACTTACATTAGTTCATATGAGACATTCAGGTACCAGAGTTACTAAAGAACAACCACAGTTGGTCCACACAGACTGTACTGATAAGGATATGCACCTTCTTTGGCACAACGGGTACAGAAAACTAGTATGTTTTCAAGTTTTACCTACATTTATGTCGTTCACTGACATCAAGCAGCGACATACCTGTGGTACAGTGCAATGTATATTCACAGTATATGAGGCAGGTGATTGGGCAAATCACACTAGTGTCATAGTTCAGCTAGTTTCTTTAAATACAAGACAGTTACACAGAACTACAAATAAAATCCAGCACACACTGGAAGCACATCCTTTAAAATGGAGTAAAACACACCAAGCAAATGGCACAAATGTGGGACTATAATCTGCACTAGTGCAAGCTCGTCTTACAATAGGTTCATGACAGGTTACACATAAGTAGTTTACACAAAACCCTGCCAAGATATTCATAACACATACTGCCTCTAGATCCTCATATGTGAGAATACGTATCGGTAAAACCAGGCAGGTACAGACAGCAAAAAAAAAATTAAAGAAAAACCAATGAAGTCAATGCATTAAAACATTTAAGATGGAAGAGTACAGTGCTGTAATAAAAATCTAAAGTCCAAACAGTGCATTTTTTTTAACATTAACCTTCCAGAAATACTGCTTCAAAAAAGTTAAAATCATTTACTACATTTTGATAAAAACAAAGTCATTACGCCAATAGAAAAACACACTGGATTTTTAGATAGTGCTTTTACCAGTCTCCTGTAACGAAACACAAGAATACTGTAAAAATGTGTTTTTTTAAATTGTAGCCACTAGTGAACACTGCTGTCTGCCTTTGTTAGAGAAGCTATGGCAAAAAAAAAAAAAAAAAAAGTCCAAAAAAATAATTTGTCAATGTAAACACTTACAGAATAAAAATTAAAAAATGACAAACGTCTACATCCAGAAATGCAGATGTATTCGCCGAGTGTCATCAGTCCAAAAATGCAAGTCTTGGCATTAACTGTTGATTTGTAGTTTACATTTACAGACTTTTTTTTTTTCCATTAAACATGGATTCAGTGCTAAAACATGAGGCAAAAGGCAAAGATGAAAGGAGTGAAAAGTCAGATTTTCCAGAGCTGAACTTTCTCTGCCACCACACACCAGTTGGCGTGATCGAAATAGGTGTGTTTGACATGAAGCTCTTGGACATGGTTTTCTATGAGCTCTGCCAGTTCTCCCTCCCTGAAGACGTGATAGTACCTCAGACAGGATCCTTCCACCTGCCCCTCGCTCCCCTGAGGACTCCGTGTGCTTTCCAGCTGCTCTTTTCCCTGCGGCTCTCCGTCGCTCTCGTCTCCAGGCTGCATCAGGTGTCCCTTCTGGAAAGAGACGAGGTCTGGCAGTGCCAAAGCGCCGCACTCCTGGGCTAAAGAGACAGGTACACTCTGGTTTTCTGAACTGTTGGCGGCTGTGTTTTTGTCGGCCCCGGGGCTGTTTTGCTCTTTGTGGCCACCTGTGACCGAATCAAAAACGTCCTCTTCTGATCCAATTACAGACGGAGGAGAAAAGAAGTTTGACACCTGCTTGATAAGGCCTTGTCTTCTGCCACAAACGCCGGGTCTGTTCCCCCCGTTTTCACCCTGGGGCGAAGATAAAGTGCTCAAATCTCTGGAGGATGAGCGGGAGATGGCAAGACTTCCAAAGTCGAACACAGAATCCAAAGACCTGGAGAAGAACCACAGTCTCTGGGTTCTCTGCTGTGGCGTAGAGCAGGTCAGTTCTCCTTCGTCCGCCACAGAGGATGTGCTTCGAACCTTTCTGTGCTTATCGCTGTTGTCTATGGCTTCACTCGCGCTCTGTGCTGTTACCCTCCTCCTGGGTTTGGAGCGTTCCCCGCTGGACTTAGAGGGAGAAAGAGGGTTTGGGTTCCAGGGTACGAAGATGTCTTGCTTCTCAAATTTACGCCGTTTCTGCTCCATGGCCCAAACATAGATCATGATGCGTCCACCCACTCGCAAGGTGCGAGCCATCTCCTTTATTGCTCGGATACGTCGCTCTTTGGTGGATAAGTGATGGATGACTGTGATAAAAATATCAATTTGTTAGAGCAGAGTAGGCTTGTGGAAACAGTGTTTATAAGCGATGCCGTGTCACATTAGTCCCACATATTGTACACTGAATGACACACGCACAAAAAAAATTAATAGTGTGGGTGTTAATGTGTCGTATTTGGTCTAATAACACCCTTTGTTGGGAAACACGTATTAATTATTCTCCACGGTTGTCAAGGCAACATTTGCATGCGGTAAATTGATATTTCTAATTATTATGAGTTTAATTATTTCTAGGAAAATGGGAAGTGTGGCCTTTGAGCTTCATGCATACATAGGGGGCGGTTTGTTAATGACTGAGGATTCGTCACAACCTGAACTTTAAAAAAAGTACCTGCGATCGAGAGCACGGCGTCAAAGCAGCCGTCTCTGTAAGGCAAATGCAGTCCATCACACATCTGCACCTCGTGTCCCTGGCTCCAGGCAAAGTCCACCAGGGGTCGACACACGTCACACCCCAGCTTGAACACCTCCTTATTGATGTGGAGATACTTGCCATTTCCACAGCCTGCCAAGAAGCACCAGACAGCTGTAGTCACACACTGGGTCACACATGAACAACAACAGCAGCTAACAAAAGAAACACAACAACTAGGCTTTAAAAGATAACATTTTACTGATCCATACGTAGAGAAATTTAACTGTTTATAGCAGCAATATTCAACACACTAGTGCAAAATATATTCCAAAGAATAAACATTGAAGTATGATATTTAAATATATTTACATAGTGATTCCACATATATATGATGTGAATATGGGGTTAGTGGAGGGTAAAAGATAATATACTACCAAGAATGTAAACCACAATTAATAAGACATGTTTTCCTGTTTTGTTTTTTAAATGTATAGCTCTCTTAAATATGCTTAATTTTTTACAATAACTTTATATTTTCTATGCAATTTCCATATCTTATCTGTGCTTATTTAAGGAAGTATCCATTTGAAAAGATTTAAGTGGAGATTCCTAATAATTTCTCGATATGTGATGCTGAAATGTTGAGGTAGCTCTGTAATGTGGAGTTTAATGAGAGAAAATATAATAACTTTTCCAACTGAAAATTGTGAAAAATTACTAAAATCGCAAAACTCAGTTCTCTTTTTGTCAGTAACCTGTTTGCTTCTTATTATATACCAAAACTGAATGTGCTTCTTTAGTGAGGAAAGGGTGTTTGTGAACTGTCAGAAAATAACAATTTAACCCTTTAAGACTCAGCCACTAGTGACCAAAACCATCTGATCTAAAATATTTAATACCTTCTGAAACACTAAACCTATTAATGCCATCAATACATGTAAATAATTGGTGTTATTGAACATTTCATAGTCATCAGATATGATCTATTTGGACATTCAGAGGCTCCGTAGTTACCATGGAAACACCATCATTTTCTACAACATTTATTCACCAGATAAACCCATGGAGTTTGATAAACTGGGTTAGAGACTGACTTTATGTTCAGTTAATGATATATTTTATTGAAAGTCACTTTTTCTTCATTTAACTATTTTTTTTTATATAATAACTGTCAACTTTAATCTGAGTTTTTTTATGAACATCTGCATGGTCAATGAATTAAATAGAGGTGAAAAAAAATATTTACACTGAAAAAAATGCAAAATGCCCCCCAAAAAAACCATGACAAACCATTTAATAAAGGTTAGCAATAGAGAAATAATTATTTGGAAACTGCCATAAACGTAGAAGTGGGTTTTTATGGGTTGAAATATTTGATAATCTCTAACATTGAAAAGATAAATAAGATTATTTGTTAAGTTAGCTTTTTTTTTTTTTTTTTATCTCAAACATATGTGTGGGTATTTCTCACCTGACATGTAATTTAATTTAACAGTAAAACATAATGAACATTCTACAGTTAAGATTATTTGTTGTCATATTGCCCATAGATCATGTGTAGAATTAGGCTTTAAAAAAAATATAAATAAATAAATCATTCTCACTAATACAAATAATGATAAATAAAAACCTAAAAGTGCTAAATTAATTAGCCTTTTCCCTTTCACTCCTCACAACTGTTCAGACCGTTGTCCAGATTGCAGAGACACAGGAGGTGACCCACCAATGTCAGCGACTATGCTTCCCGGCTGCAGATCGAGCAGGAACTGTCTGACTTTGGGCCAGGCTTTATAGCGGCTGTCGTTGAAATATGGAGCTATCTTGTCATAGACGCTGTGCACATGGTCTCTCTCGAGCCGGCTGGCAGCCTCCTCCATCGTGATCACCCCGGCTGCCTCATGCAACTCCTTCAAACCATGATGCCTGCAGAGAGAACATCGCTAACACTTTATAATACCTACACATAACTGACTATTTATTAACCATTTATAAATGGTTGTTCATTATGTATTAACCATTTGTTACTTATTTGTTAATGTCTTGTAAAGATTCAAACTAGTGTAAATGTAAAATTTGATTATTTTTAACCAACAGGTGCAGTGTTTACAACTGTTTCTTTGTTTACCTGTAAAGCAGATATACAAACACTGCACCTGATGGTTAAAAATAATCTAATTTTACATTTATCTTTGGAAGACACTAGTATGAACCTTTACAATACATTAACAAATAGGTAACATATGGTTAATACATAATGAACAACCCATTTATAAATGGGTAATAAATGGTTAATACATAGTCAATTGTGTGTAGGTATTATAAAGTGTTACCAGAACATCATCTCCATCTTATTATTTTTTTAAATAAAAAAAAAACAGTCAATTACTCATCTGACCGAGTAAAAGAAACATATATATATATATATATGAACAATGGACTGAAAGCAGTGCTCATCTGTGAGCCTGTTATAGTAGAACAAGGTTAGTTGGAAACCTTAATCAGCAGACTCACTCATACATATGTCAGGCTTTTGACTTCAAGTACCTGCTGTGGTCACCATTAATCAGCCTCCTCCTCCTCCAGGTCCCTTCTACCCTGCAGCTGACCCCAAGGACACACTCCCGTTAAGCGCTATGAATACTAGTAATCAGGTTTAATTTGTCATCAATCATCTGCAATTGTATAAAAACCCAGGGCAAAGAGCATGAATTCAGTGCGAGGTGAAAAGAACAGGGAGCGCTGTGCAGATCCACTGTTCTAATGGTCATGTATTCAATGAACAAGGAGGAAAAAAGGTCATGGAAATTATCCATGATGGTGCCTAGATGCAAACTGAACCATCATATTACGAAGACTCTCTGCATGGGGGACATCAGATTACGCCTCATCTTTAGTAGATCAGGTCATTCAATGTCACAAGGAATAGGAATAAAAACCTAAAAATAAAAGAATTGGTCTCTTATTCAGTTATTTTAAATTAATGGGAAAATGATCAAACTGGATATAATTGTTATTCTGTTTTGAGATGCTTGAGAGGAACATTGTCGATTAGACTTTTTATTATCCCTGTCCTCTGAAGGGGGGTGGGGGGGGTTTGTTTGTTGTTCAATTTGTTGGTTTGTATGTTTAACACTGGCAACAAAACTACTGGTTGAATTCATATCAAATTGGGTTTAAAGTTTGCCAGTGATCAAATATAGATGATGTTATATTTTTGGAACTGTGGGTCAAAGTCTACATTTTTGGGGGGAATATTTTCCTTTTCCCATTTACTTACAATGGGGGAAATTTGTATGTAGCAGCAAAACTATTGGTTGAATTCTTATCAAATCTAATTTATATATTACTAGTAATCAAGAATAGGTGTGATTAAATTTTGGGTAAGTTCAAATTAAAAAAAATAAATAAATAAATTTGTAACCTTTTTCCCCCTCCTTTCTGCCATTTATATATAATGGGCGAAATTTCAAATGTATAACAAATTATTCTGTTTCAATTTGCTTCAAACTTTGTATTATTATTTTTTCATTTATTTAACCTTTATTTAACCAGGAAAACCTCATTGAGATTAAAAATCTCTTTTCCAAGAGTGTCCTGGCCAAGATGTGCAGCAATACAATGGTTACAGACATTCATTCATAAAACAAAACAAACCATCATTATAACAAGGAACACAGTGTCAAGCCAAACCTTTGCTAAACATGATGACATCTGCTAAATCGATGCCAAAATAGACTATAAGGATTGGTTGTGTCTAGCACAGCTTGCATTACCTTTTAAATTATTGTTTATGTTTTACATGCATGTTTTTGTACATTTTACTGTGGATGTATGACTAAAACTGTCCTCCTATAACCCTCTGCTGCTGTTATCTTGGCTCTTAACTCATTCACTGCCATTGACGTGTTTCGGCATCAATTCAAATCCAAATGAACAGTCTACACTTAATTTAGATGGGTGCAATACTTATGTAGACTCAGAGTCTTTTATTATAGTTTAATATATAATATAATATAATATAATATAATATAATATAATATAATATAATATAATATAATATAATATAATATAATATAATATAATATAGACTATATTCTGAGTCGATATTCTCTTCTCATTCACCTGGCAGTGAATGAGTTAAAAGAGCTGATTAAACCTCACAGACCTAAACACGCTCCAGCGACCATAAGCATCTATGATTAATAACTTATGAACCACCGATCAATATACTGAAATATTTGAGATAAAATGCAGTTTCTCAGCTTTTCATCATCATCAGATATGACCTATTTTGGACGTTCAGAAGCTCTATAGTGAATGTGGAAACACTATCATCTATGGTAACATTAAAAACCCAGGTAGTTTTACAAATAATAGTAGCTGTAGACACGTGTTTTCAGGTTAAGTGAATGATGTTACATTTATTTTCTCTGTTTTGATAGAAAAACATTCATGAACGTCTACATGATCAGTAAATTAAAAAAAGAAAAAAACCTATACCTTTGTCATTTTCACACCTGTATGTATATTTATATTTACTTCTATTTCCTGTAGATTTGCACATATGTCAATTTGGTATTTTTCTGCTTTATTAGTGAATTCCATTTATATGATTTATTGCCTTTATCTTTTCACACAGACTTGCTCTTTTGGTTTTTTTTGCTACTGGGCTCTTTACACAACTTCACTATTTCCTGAAGTTAATGATGCTCCTTTGTTTCCTGTTTTACATTATTAGATAAACTCATTAATCCAGGTGTGTCTGACCATTGACCCTTGTAAATCTATAAAGTTTGTCATAGTCTACCTGATTTTTACAACAACAAAAATACTAACTACAGAGTGACAATTATAATAAATGGTAATATTTATTTAGGAATATTTATGTAGAGGGCTGTATGGGTTAAGCCTTTAACTCCTGAGACTTAAGCAGTAGACAGTAAAAAAAAGGTAAAATAAGCAACAAAATGAACAAAATAAATAAAATAAAATAAATATAATAAATAAAATAATACAATAGTACAATAAACAATAAAATAATAAAATAAACTAACAAAATAATATGCAACATGTAAGACACTAACAGAACACAATTGAAGAAAAATAAAATTAAAAAAACTAAACGTATACAAAATAAACAAAAATAAGCAACGACATCAACAGAAACTCATAAATATTCACAAAATAACACAAAAAAAATGCAAAGAAAACAAACAAACAAAGCCCCCCAAAATTAAGTAAAAAAAAAAAATGACTAGTGTTGTCATTTAGTTCCAGTAGTTTTAGTTTGGGCTTTTTCTTTTTCTAAATCATTTGCTTTTTGACACCTGTACATCACATCCATCGAAAACTCTCAGTAAAATAAAACAAAAAAAAAACCTTTAATTTTTCAGAAATGTTCAACTAAACCATCCATTCAGAACGCATCAACGCTGACACATCATGGGTTAAAAGGTTAAAGAAAGAAAGAAAGTTGGAGTAAAAAAAACCTCATCATATTCTAAGAATTAATTTAGATCAAAATTAATGTTAGTTATTCAAAATAGACTTTCTGTCTTTGCAGAAAACCCAAAGCTAATCTGAGGCTAATCTCTCTATTGACAATACCTTCTTTATTTAACGTCACTAAGCAGCTGATTACATAAAATAATGTTGAACAAATGTTGAAGAACAAAGTCCCAATTATATTCCTAGAATCAGTCACAAAGAGCCAAAAACCAACAGAAGAGAAAGATGTGCACAAAACGACCTCTAGATTTATTTTAATATGACAAACAACTGCTGATTAATCCATTCAGACAAAAATTGATATTATTTCACCTTTTGGAGATTATGTAATAGTAATGTTTGTGTTGTGTCTGGTGTTTCCTAGCCCCCACTGCAGTCGTCTGTATATTAGGATGCGGCCCACAGCTCCTGCAGTGCTGCCGCAGCTCCTTCATACACTGTATAAAAACACTTTATCTCTAGCTTTAAAGAATAACTTCATTTCGGTTGTGTGGATGTACAGAGTTAATTTATGCGCACCTTTGACCTATGTGGCGGTCAAAGCACATAATTTGTTGGAATAATTAATTTTATGCAAAACAGATCCACACAGTCACTGCTCTAAATGATACACCGGGTACGAGAAGGCTAATAAAAAAATATAACATGTTGACAAAGCTACAGTGATTATATTAAACTGTGCTCGTCTCAAATCTGGTTGTGTGTTGCTTCTTCTTCTTCTTCTTCTTCTTCTTCTTCTTACCCCTCGTGAATGATTTGCCAACACATGACATGATTCACTGATGTCAGTTGGCTCCAGCTCAACAGGATGAGACTAAATGAAAAAGAGAGGATGTGAAGCGCTTTAGGAGATTTATTGTTTCTTAACAGGACTCTGGTCAAATTAAATTTGACTCTTTAACAGCAGAGGTTTTCCCAGCGCCCTCAGTATACAGCATCTACTGTTCAAGGGTTCACCATTCAGCCACAGCAAAAAAAAAAAAACAACAAAAAACCAACAAAAAAACCCCACATCTGTTAAAGTCATTGATGTGTCCGGTTTAGAAAGGTGACATGCTTCACTTTCACATCAGCAGTGAGTGATGTGGCGAGTATTCTCTACGTGACAGAAGGAAGATTTGTTCCCACGAATGTGATGGATGAGAGCTGTCGACGTCAACCCGTCCTCACAGTCACAGTACATCACTGCCAACATACAGCCACCCGTTATATGTCCTGAGTACGTTTGAGTACTGAAAAATCATCACAGTTATTCGTGACCTTCCAGAAGGCAGAGGCACTGACTGCAAATCAAGCTCTTCTCTGAGTCTGATGATGATTTCAACAGTTTACATCCATCTATTTCCTGAACCATTCAGTCCTTGTGAAACTTGAGGGGGTGCTCCATTTTCTAAATAAATACATAAATCACCATTTCCTACTATAATTGTACTGTATGTTCATATTTGGAAGAGTTCAAATCAAGAAAACATAAGAAAAAATAATTAAATCTCTAAAAACTTCCATTGATTTTCCCCCCCATTCATTTTCTTTGGCCGTACTCTTAAAATAATCTTCTTGATGTAAGATGATGTAAATGTACAGCACTCGTTACAGCATTTTATCCACACAGCGTGAAAATGTGATAATGACATTTGAAGCACCCTGTTGGATATCACTGAATTGGTTAAATTAAAAACTTAGATTAAGTCCTGCCACTTCAGCAGCTGCGTATTAGCATAGATATTAGCGCGTGTGAAGACAGCCAGCATTTGGTACCAGTGTCTGTTAGAAAGTCACAAAAACAAATCTACAAAGCGCTGTAGCATAATGACCTGTGTAATACCAGACAGACTTCTGCAGATGAGAGAGGGGGGGGGGACTGGGGAGGAAAGCCAGCAGACATTTCCCCTTCACCTCTTTTAAAAAGGCATCAGACAGATGTGTCCTTGGGTGGAATAATGTCTGGACTCCACAATGTACAGCAGTGTTTACACAGAACGGAACAACAAACACAATGGCCAACCTTTGCTGCACAAAATGCAAATACTTGGCAGTACCCTCTCCCTGCTGGTACTGGTCTGTGCTCTACTCTGATGGTAAATATAATGTGCAGCATCTCATCTTCCTTCACTCAGACCTATTTCTGGACAACCATCATCTGCACCATCCCAGCCAAGTGGAAGAAAAACATCCCTTATGTAATGCTGTAATCTGGCCTCCTACAGTATTGTCTGTGCACAATTCCGCCTGACTTTGCCCCCTCTGCTCACTAAACTGTGGAAGTCCTCCTCAGCTGACATTATATAAGAGGCAACTGGGAGGCTGGGAACGCTGCCTCTGACTGACAATGGGGACCACAACAGAATCAGTGGATGGAGCCCATACTGTATGTGTGGAGCACTGTTACCTTCACCGATTACAATTTTGGATGCATTTCTCTCCAATAAAACAGTAGGACAATGTGCTTTGTATCTCGATACGCATCATAAATATCATCAGACAACAGACTCTGGGAAATCAAGGCTATGCAAATGCAGATTCTGATCAAATATAAACTAATGTTCCTGCACTGCAGTGTGAAATGAGCCCGTCAGGTCAGAACTGAGAGGTGTTTTGATGAGATTAGTGGTGTTATTATGAACAGACAGAGCTGCCAGTTTCCAATAAGCACTGCAGGAATAGAAAAGAGTACAGAGAGGAACAGGTTTACCCTTCAGCCATGGCATCAACATGTGGGGCAGGAATACAGAGGAAGGTTAGTTAGATAGTTAGATAGTTAGACTATAATGAAGAAAAGGTGGAGCATTTTATAATCCCTACACTACATTAAGCTTTTTTTTTTTTTTTTTTTTTTTTTTTTTTTTTTTTTTTTTTTACATTTGTTGGGGATGTTAAATAAAAGTTAATAAATATAACCGGTCACTTCCTGTAAACATTCATATAATTAATTATGCACATGCTCAGAGCATTATGTCTCAAATATTCTTTTTCATATGTATTACAAATTTCAAACATTTTCCAAAGTAATAATTTATTAAACAACATTATTATTATTATTATTATTATTATTATTATTATTATTATTATTATTATTATTATGCCACTTCATGTCACATCTAAGTTTCTTATTTCTGCCTTTTTTTTTTTTTTTTAAATACACTACGTTTTATTTGTCCAACATTTCAAACATTGACTGTATTTGCAAACATCCAAAGCACATCCTCCTGTCTGAACAAATATGCAGAGCCACTCACCATCCAAACCGAGTACCACCGTGGAATGATCCGACTGTGTCCTCGGGTCACCGGAGGAAAACTTCCCCGTGTTCATCTGTGTCCGGAGCTAGTCGCGTGACCCCCAACGTGGATCGGACGCACCGGCAGCACGCGGTAGCATCAGCAGCATCACGGTCGACGGTGGCTGAAGGGACCGTGTGAAAGAGCCGCCAGCAGCGCCCGGAGAGCCGGACCGTGTCAAATCCACAGCATGTTGAGCTCAGAGCCACTAACCTGTCAAGGTGGGAGGAGAATAGGTACGACTTCCGCTATGGACTTTCAAAATTAAAGCATCCGAAAATGAGGCGTACAGAACAGTGCACGAGACCACATTTCAAAACTCGCTTGTCTTTCATAATTTACCCAACTGAGACATAGGGTAGTAAATATTTTTGGCGTTTTTCCATTAATTGTCTTGATTTGTAACGCCTAAATGGAACAGATTTTTTCAGTTACATGTTTAATATTTCTTTATATTTATTTTATATTTCATGGAAGGTCATTTGCAGGGGATAGTGTTTTTTTTTTTTTTTAAATTATTATTAAGTTTTGTCCCCTGCAGAGGACAAAATGCATTGCTGGGTCTCAAGAGGTTAAAATATTTTTCTTGCTTGCTGTCTTTCTTTCTTTTTGAATTTCTGAAAGGTACTGAATATATCGATTTCCCATTTGTACACATAATAATAATAATAATAATAATAATAATAATAATAATAATAATAATAATAATAATAATAATAATAATAATAAAAATAATTAAAAAATAATAATAATCATAAAAAAATAATAATAATCGTTATAATTACAATTATTAACTTTATAAATAGAAGTATAATGATGATGACAATAAAGAAACGTATTATTATTATTATTATTATTATTATTATTATTATTATTATTATTATTATTATTATTATTATTATTATTATTATTATTATTATTATTATTTGATGAGTTTCTAAGCTCAATGCTAGTATCATACCATGCTTTTATTTTGAATGGTGCGTCACGTGGTGTCGCTGGTCGTTGTGTTCCGCTTGACACAGCTGATTGGTCGTCGGTGTGTAAAGAGATGACACGCTGTGCCATTGTAGAACGTGTCCGTCATTGGTTATCAGCTTCACGTGACGACCACAATAAACAACGTGAATTTCCCAGTCCACACCCCCCTCCCCCCTCTCTCTGTAGCTCCTAAACAAGTTTTATGAGCAAATGTGTATGAGTTAACGACTGAAACATCACATGGCAGGATGTTTTATCCCTTTCCTCATTGTCCCAAATGGAAGTCATTTAAGGAAATCCTCCTCCTATTAGAAAAAAATGCCAAAATGCATGGTGTGGTGAACACAAATAAATAAACAAATAAATAATGCAGCAATTAATAATGAAACGGGAAATTAAAAGTGAATATTATTTAGTGCTCATGGAGAAATAATAGACTCCCATCATCCAGTCGTGTCATATTTTACCGTCCTCTGCTTCCTGAGTGGGTGTCAGATCTAATTCTGCCTGCCCTTTTAGTCTCTAAGATGCTTAATGACAGTGACTTAATTGTGACTCATGGAGCACAATCTCATCATCATTCAAAGCACACATACTGATGGTCGTCCACCTCACATCACACAGCACACAGTATTCTCATTAAAGGTGTAGGAGGACACGTGCTCCCTCAAGGTGAGTCCTGCTACAAACCACCATTACTTTTGACTATTCCTTCCTCCTTCACATTTGTTCATTTCATTTCAGTTCACACACTTCAGTAAGAACAAGCCCACGTCGATTTGGTTTTTCAAGGACTCCCAGAAGCCCTCCGGCAGACTGATGTTTTGTACAAAATGTTCCTCAGAGGGGGAACATTCTCTAAACCATTAAAATCAGCCCTGACGAGTAGGATAATAAACTGGGCATAAGAGGAAAAGAAATTATACTCCTTAGGTTTTCTGGGGGTATTGGGGGAGGGTCTTTCCAGCCCAAAATGATGATGATTACATGCATTTTTATTTGTTATGATGGACAGTTTTGTGTGCAAGTTCCCACAGAGGGTAACATGTACAAGTTTTCCTGTTTCAGGCATCCTGTTGCTGAAAAAAAAAAAAGAATAACAGGATATTATATCAGTGTTGCACATTTTACAATACATGATTTATTTTGGTGTGAATGGGACTTCTTAGATGACTGATTATTTCAAAAAGGTAATAACTAATTCAACACAATAAGAATTAACAGTGGGTGGTGCAGTGGTGAGCACTAGTGCCTCACAGCTAGAAGGTCCCTGGTTCAAATCCCACATCAGACCTTTCTGTGTGGAGTTTACATGTTCTCCCTGTGTCTGCGTGGGTTTTCTCCAGGTACTCCAGTTTCCTCCCACCATTCTAACACATGCACTGATAGGTTAACTGGTTAATTTAAATGGTAAATGGACTGCATTTATATAGCACTTTTCCACCTTCATGGTGCTGAAACATGAAGCCTCTCATTCACCCATTCACTCATACACCAGGAGGTTTCTAAGGTCTATGGTAAGTCCTACTAAGACAGGGTTCAGCGTCTTGCCCAAGGACACATGTGGACACAGCCGCCTTAATTTAAGAGAGTGATTGTTTGTCTATATATGTTCAGCCCTGAGATGAACTGGAGACTCATACAGGGTGTACCCCGCCTTCACCCATTGTAGCTGGATTAGGCCCCCAGTGACCCCTGTGACCCTAGTGAGGATAAAGTGGGTTCAGATGATGAGACGAGATCATTGTTAAGCCACTGATATCTGGCGAGTATTGTTCCCCTCCCCAAACCCACACGCTCGGTTCTGTCAAGGTCAAAACTGGATTTTTCAGCAGAAAAACATCCAGAACATAATATGTTGAAACTGTAGGGGTGTGACGAGATCTCGTGTGATGAGATCTTGCGAGTTTTCTCGGAGCGTTAAAATTCTTTCTCACAAGATTTGTTATCCAGCAAGTAGACAGGATAACATGGGAAAATACTGGTATTACCGGGATACAAATTTGTAGAGGAAGAAGTTCATTAAAAGTTAACACTTACAGAGTTATAAAATCCATGTGCGACTCCGTTAAATAAGTCTCATTCATGTTATTTGTAATTTAGTTTTCTTAAAATTTTTGCCTTGTCTCATCTCATGAACCCAATCTCGTGTCTCATCTCGTCTCATGAACCGAGTGTCTCGTCACACCTCTACAGACAACCTCTTCTGAACACCACCAGACAGGAGGTAATTTCTGTCTTGTAGACTAATTGAGTTTTCTTGAACTGTGCCAGGTCTGTGACCTTTAGAGCCTGGATCATTAACCTCTAAAGACACAGCACTACATCTGTGTCAGTTCCCAAATGATTTTTCTTCTATAGTCAGCCTTTTTGAAGTAACTTATCACCATTCATTGCAATATTATCTGCTGTATTTTGCATTTCTTGAGTGCATAATTGACATTTTTCTATATTTAATTACCTCATCATGTAGATGTTCATAAAACCTCAGATTAAAGTTCAAAGTTATCAAATAAAAAAAAGAGAAAACTGAAGAAAAAGTGAATTTCAGAGCAAAATCTATCATTAACTGAATATAAACCAAGCGTGTCCATGTACTGCCATTGATCAGACTTCATGGGTTTTACTGATGAATCAATATTGTAGAAGATGACGGTGTTTCCATGTTCACTACAAAGCCAATGAACATCCAAATGGGTCATATCTGATGACCATAAAAAGATGAATAATTGCATTTAACACCAATTATTTACATGAATTGATAGGATTAATGGATCAGCAGGTATTAAACATTTACAATTTTTGATCAACAGTGAATATATGGGTCTTTATGGGTTAAAAACAGCAAGTATGTAAGTTTTCTATAATAAATAATATACAGAATAATTCAAATTTGTGGAACAAGCAGTAGATAAAAAAGTGTGTTTATAGTTTGGGTGCTTTATCTATTTATTTTAAAGCTTTTTGTCACTTGTGAAAATATATATTTTTACCTGCATGACTTACAATGGCTTCCACAGATATCCATTATCATAATCAAAACTTTAATCCGAATAACCAGAATGAGTTTTCGGTGCATCTGTGTTTCAGTCTGTGCTTAGTCATCCAATGGAGAAGTCGCTCCAAAACAACAACATTGTGTTTTCCCCATGGAAACAACTCTGTTTCATGGAGCAGCTCTTATCACATCAGACTGTGTGTTCATTCAGGGAGCTTCTGCTGCTGCTCAAACAGAATAAAACCACTGCTTTATTCAAGCTATAGACTGTGGAACAGTGCTGAGATTCAAAGGTCAGTCCTTTTATGCTAAAGATACAGAGGGCAGCTGTCATCCTGCTCCTGCTGAGAACATACCCTCAGCTTTTCTTATGCTTTCACCCATTCCACCCTACATTAAACATTTGATTATTACA
The DNA here is from genome assembly GCA_020466265.1 of Siphamia tubifer. Lineage (NCBI taxonomy): Eukaryota > Metazoa > Chordata > Actinopteri > Kurtiformes > Apogonidae > Siphamia > Siphamia tubifer. Next base: position 41,515,326 of record CM035795.1, on the reverse strand, counting down.
TGCTGTTCACCTTGTCCACAGATTTAGAAGAAAGTACATTCATTCATTCATCTTCTGACTCCTCACTAGGGGCTGGAGCCTATCCCAGCTACCTATGAGCGAAGGTGAGGTATAACCTGGACCAGTTACATGTGGAGATGAACAACCAATCACTCCTACTTTCACACATGTAGAGGAAAATTAGGAAAAATTATGACTTTGTTAGACTTAAGAGATGGTTTATATTGAAGAGAAGGAAAAACTAGCAGTAAAGTAAATTATGGGGGGTCAGGTTAATTTGTGTGTTATATTGTGTGTTATATTATGGGACAAATTGACTCATTTTAAAGTTTGAACATCTCTGAAAAATAGTTAAAAGTATTTTTTTTTTCCCAGTATGAAACTTCTTCTGCTAGCGTTAATGAGTGTAATCAACATATAATGTAAAAATGTTTCGTCGTCTTCATCGTCTCCCGCTTATCCGGGTTCAGGTCATGGGGTCAGCATCCCCAGGAAAGTAGCCCAGACTTCCCTTACCCCAGCTACCTCAGCCAGCTCCTCCAGGGGAATCCCGAGGCGTTCCCAGGCCAGGCGAGAGATATAGTCCCTCCAGTGTGTCCTGGGTCAACCCTGAGGTCTCCTCCTGGATGGACATGCCCGGAACACCTCCCCAGGGAGGCGTCCAGGAGGCCTCCTCATGAGGTGTCCGAGCCACCTCAGCTGGCTCCTCTGGACATGGAGGAGCAGCGGCTCTACTCCCAGCCCCTCCCAGGTGTCCGAGCTTCTCACCCTATCTCTAAGGCTGAGCCCGGACACCCTGAGACGAAAACTCATTTCGGCCACTTGTACCTGTGACCTCATTCTTTCGGTCATGACCCAAAGCTCATGACTATAGATGGAACATAGATGAACCGGTAAATCGAGAGCTTCGCCTTCTGGTTTAGCTCCTCCTTCAACACAACAGATCAGTTTAACACCTGCATTACTACGGATGCCGCCCCAAGCCGCCTGTCGACCTCTCGCTTCATCCTTCCGTCACTCATGAATAATATCCCGAGGTACTTAAACTCCTCCACCTGAGGCTGAGACTTATATATTTGTGATCACTCTTTAATGTTTATATAAGGGTGACCATATGTCCAGACAGGCGGCTCTAAAACTGGACGTCTGTCATGCATTCTAACTTTTTACATTTTGTCCTTAGGTCCTTAGGATGAAATATAAAAAGTGAAGACGTGTGACAAATGCCTGGACAGTCTGGTTTTACAGCCATCTGTCTGGACAAAATCTGGACATATGGTCACCCTAGTTGATATCACAAAGATACCGATTGGGTTAATTTGACCCAGTAATCAAACTGGAGGTAAAAGGCTGTCAGAAATGTCGGACTATTTCTGTCTTTATAACTGTAAGATATATTATGTTATGTTTCAGTGTTGTATTTTATATGTTGGTCTTTAGTAATAAAGTGGTGAAACGTTAGAAAAACAGTTTGAAGATTTTTTTAATGAAAAACGAGTGAATTGTCCAAATTGAACCATTACTTGTTCGAGGTAAGGAACACAATTTCACTAAATATTGGTAGAATAGTTAATAATCAATAATGGGAATAATGGCATTTAAATAAACTGTGTTACTAACACTGTTACTTTTTTTTAGTAACAGGTAATCTAATTAAGTAAATTAATTTACTCTTTTTTTTTCAATAATTTTCCATGTGCAGTACATTCACATGGAGTGTCAATATCTATACATATGTTTGCTCAAATTCAAGCTGCTAAATGTAATAGTTCGTGACATATCAATAAAGGAAAAAGCAATAACAATAGCATGAGGTACTTCCAAACCTTCGACAGTATTTATTTTTATCATATTTAGTTTACTTCTCTTTGAGGTATATATGTTCTGCACAATAAAATGACTGAAAGAGCGATTCCATCAACGTCTGCTTATGTCATCTCCTCCTGTCATCACAATGCAAACCAACCTTGAATCTTGTCCTGTAAGTTTCATTCACTGACGCACACTGAACATTATTGATTCACACATTTACTATTGCCGTGATGTAAAATATTTTTCCAATTCTAAGCACACACGGACAAATATTAGTGAAACAATTGCAAAACCAGTTGTAAACAGGTCTGGTGTATGTGAAATGACACAGTAGAATAATTGAATGTAATCGCTATATAGTACGGAGGTGTCTCATTATAGAGGAATAGCATACAAACTGCAGCCTCAGATGTGCTTATTAACAAAGATGAAGTGTTCCTTTGTGTTCCTTCTCTATTTCCTTGTGCTATTTTTAACTGTCTGCATAATATGAAGCAGAAAACAGAAAAGGTAACCTAGATCTGCCATACAAAGCACCACAGATAAATGTATCCAACACCCACAGGGAATGAGAACCGCTAGTGCCAACATGGTGCGATTTACCTAATAAATTAAAAATAGAAATAGCAACAGTGCTGTGTGAAAGTCTTGGCTCACTATAAGGTTTGTTATTTGAGCAAAGACTATGACCACACATGTGCATTTTTGTAATATATGTTCAACTAGAATATACAGAACTGTTAAACAGCTTTAAAAACAGAAATGCATGAGTAAAAATATCAGTATTATAGAATATATATGGGATCATTTGAGCAGAGAAAAAGATAAAAGACCATGAAAGCCTCTGGGGAAGTCTTAAGATGTGTAATGTACGTTGAATATGTTAAAAGAATCTATTAAATATTATATGGTAGCCTTTAAGTTATGTTACCATAGCCTTGTTCATCAGTCTACTCAGGTTCATCCATTTCAACCTGACAATCTTACATTTTAAAATGGAAGTGGACTCTGCTTTTGGGTGTGTTTGTGTCTCAGGCATCACATAAAATCCTATAAAGATCTGACTGCAGCAGTTTGGTATGTGTATGTATTTTTGGTCAAGGAACAGACTAGCAAAAGCAGCATGTTAATACAATCAATATATCGAGATATATTAGTCATTTAGGAATACAATATAGCTTTACAATTATGTTGAATGCTTTGGTGGTGACTGCTGGACAATTGCGGTACAGCACGAGTGAATACACAACATATATGGACGTGGATTTTAACACACACACACACACACACACACACACACAGACACACACACACACACACACACACTTTTCATTTTTCATATGCCATCCTCTGTATTGTCAGCGATGAACTCCAATATATCATTAGTACCAGTTACAATCTATGACATAAATTATTAAATATATAATATAATTCAAACACTTGAAACTGAAATACATTAACTATCATAAAATAATAAATATCATGATTTACCTGCTGATTTTTATATCAGTATTTTTTTTTTTTTTAATGTAGACTAACATCTTTACCCAAAAGTCAGCATAAAAACTACCACATCTAGAACGGCTGGTTCCCCACAGGTCAACGAGACAGAAAAGACAGAAACAAAGTAGACAGAAAAGACAAAAAAAAACTATAGACAGAAAATACAGAAGCAAACGAGACAGAAAAGACAGGGACAGTAGCCAGAAACAGGACGCAAGACAGGAACAGAACGCAAGACGGTTGCAATCATCTAGAACGCCTGGTTCCCCACAGGTCAATGCAGTAGAATATACTAAAAATCGGAACCAATTATTGTAAAAAATGATCACAGAACATGCAGTTGACTGTACAGTATATGTAAGAGTCAATCTTTGCTGATATAAATAATTTTATTTTCATATACATTTTCCTAGTATGGCTGTGAAATAGGCTTTAAATTCAGTTCCAAGTCTTAAAAAATATCTTAAAATCTTCAAAATTCAACTTATAGAAACCTGTAGGAACCCTGAATATAACATAAGATTATTTAAATAAACATCCAGATATTTGAACTAAGATCATTTATGGTGAATGGAGACTTTACCTTTTTTTCCCATTGTGTGCTTTTCAATATTCTACATATATTTCCTGCATTTATTTATTTTTTTATTACAGATAAAGGCACATGCCCACTATAACCCTGAAAAAATAACACAGTTTAAGGACAGCTTTTTCACACAGTGCTTCATAATATACTGTATATGTTAAGGATAACCCTGTTTTTTTTTTAAATGTGAAACACCACAAACATTTCCCTTTAGTTTTCCACAGGGCTTGCAGAATTGCAAAACATCCATCCACTACAGCATTACCCCTGAGTGCAGATTTAATGAACACCACAGGGAATATGTGTTCCTGTACGACACTACAATGAAAGCTATCACAAACAACCACCACGCAGCAGTTTGCCACTGAATATGCTTTAACTCATTTTGTTTTCCTCAAGATGATGGTAAATAAGGGGCATATGACTAGGATTTTTTTGCTTTGTCAATAGGTTTCCCTCATTTCCAGCTTTGAAGAGTTATGGCTGAACTGTAAAAGCATTTTATTCTGCAGCACATGCCCCTAGTTTTTTTTAGATTGTAACTTAGATGTATTATATCCATGGAATATTTCAATTTATGTTGTTGATGTGGATGTAACGTGTGATTTTAGTGACATAAAAACAACGAAAAACAGTTTGAGCATGTGAAATAAAGAATCTGAAATGACAGGTATGTAGTTTTAAAGTGTATTTTATAGAACACAATTGTAAAAAGGCCTGAAAAAACTCTCAAATGTATCAATAAATACAAAATATTCAAACATATTAACACCTTGGCTTGGAAAAAAAATGTCAAACATAAATTAGTAATGAACTCTTCATTTATAATTTCAGTGTACAAAATATATTCAAAAATCAGGCTGGTAATATTATCAACATTAGAAAATACTTGGCTGATCAAATGAACGTTAATGCTGGTATTCTGTTGTCGCTCGTGGCTCCGCTCTGTGTCTCTGGGTCACATGTCGCGGCTCTTGAGAGCTCATGACAATGTTGATGGAAATGGGAAATGAGAAGCGATCCAGCATCTGGGCGATTTTCTCCTGGGGAACGCCATGCTTGTTCCTCCTGCGACACAAATGGGAGCGGTGGTGAGATATTAGAATGTGACATTTGACTGGACTGTTGGGTAAAGACGTTGATATTCACTGAACGTACCTCTCCAGCTCAAGTGGATCAAACTTCCAGCTGGTGTCGGGTTCACAGAAGTCTACTCTATAGCCTCTTTCCAAGGCCTGTGAAAACAATGGATGTTATTTTCTTATATAATTCATACAAGATGCCTGACAGCAAAAAATGTACAATATGAGAACATTCCAACCCACCACTTTGACATAAGGCTTCATTTCCCATGCTTGGATGTTGGTGTTGTCAATGATAATAGGAGAACAACCGTCATACATCGCATCTATGGCTGAAAGAGAATAATAAATACAACTTTAAACCAAATTATTTTAAAGTCTTAAACAATGACTTTACCAATCGACAGAGATTCTATTTTGTACCAATCTCAAGTTTCTATGACAATCCATTCTTGAATTAGAGTCAATAATGTGATTTGGACCTTTCTGCTAAATGCCACCTTGACCTTTGACCTTTTGCAAGATTGATAATTTCATTACATGTGTATATGTGTCAGTGTGTGTAATATTATGATAATATATCCAGTATTGATTAAGTTATAGTGTGATATGTCGATGCTTGACACAAAAACAGATTTCCAAAAGTTAATTTCACGACATGTCACCTTTGACCTCTAGAGATCTCAAAATCTATTGTTCTTAGGTGATAACACCAATGATGAGAATTGAAGAAATCTTCATTCCGCATCATTTGGTACCAATCTGAAAGTTCTGTGACCCTCTGTTCTTGAGTTATAACCAATAATATGATTTTGACCTTTTAATTAATTGTAACCTTGACCTTTGACCTTTACTCAAATGAATCATTGCATCTGATGCACATTAGCTATATGTATATGCCCATATAATTCTATGATGATATCTCAAGTATTCATTGAGTTATAGCATGATATGTCTCTACGGACACACACACACACACACACACACACACACACACAGCTGATTACAATAATCTTAACGAGCTAACATGTTATGGTTAATGCAACAAAAGCACTTTTACAAAACATATATTAAGGTTATGTAGGGTACAAAATTGTTCAGATGATAGTAAGTTAGCCTACATTTACCTGCACATATAAGCTGGAGCCTTACAAAAGGAGGGGGGGGGGTCCCATACAGCAGTGAAGGACACAGGTTAGAAGTTATGAAAATTTTGTGCAAGGTCCGCTGTATAAATAAAGGCGCAGAAACCAGGAGTCGGACGTCGAGTTTCACTTTTGTTTCACAGCAGCGTTAGTTATAATATCCACAAACTGAGTTTCAGTGATATTATGTTTTCAGTCCAACCGTTGCTGACAGATATAACCTGAAAAATGTTGGGTTTAGAAATTCCATATTTTCCATGTCAATGAATATCATGGAGAGGAAGAACTGAGACAATTTTGGATGATTTACCATTTCTAGATTACCCACAAGGGGGCGCTTAAAAGTAAAAAAAAAAAAAAAAAACACTAAACACTCTTGTTCATATCTCTAGAACTATTCGTCTAATTGACTTCAAATGAAAGGTCGTGACCTGGGGATGCCTCACGTCATGACATCAGGGGGTGCTTTACTGTATGAACATTCAGTTTATGCTTGGGGAAAAAACAGTTGTCTATATTTGAATGCATATTTATTTAGGGATAATTAGAGGTAAGATCTTAAGCCCGAGTCCGAGCCCGACCTGAATTTCGGGCCGGGCCTAAAATGTCAATCATTACGTTTGGGTCTGGTCGAACCGGGCTTCTCTCTCTCTCTGATTTTAAAAAAATATATATATATTTTTTATAAATATGTATACTAAAACGATGTGTGGATACTAAACTAAGGAAGACTTGTTATAAAATAAATAATTTGGAAAAAACAGAGAAGGCGCTGTTATCATAAATCACCCCTCCTCCTCCTCCTTCTCACAAATAAAATATGACATTTAGGGTTTGCTTCAGGTTTGGGCCTGGGTCGGGCTTTAATATCCGCTGGCCTGGGTCGGGTTGGGCTGGATTTTTTAGGCCCGATCTTACCTCTAGTGATAATACAGAATAGATTTTTTTAGCTGTTCTTTCTCTACATGTATGTCAGGGATCCTCAGTGAGAGAAAGTGGCTCAAGGTTCAAAGTTTCTTTACTTGTTTGACTTGACATAATCATTAATGACTGCAGGAGTGCATACATTCTTTCTAAAGGCAAAAGAGGATCTGGGCATAAATACCGAGGACAGAATGAATGAGCATTAAGATGACTGTAGATTTAAATAAGAAGTACTGTGCTTTAGTTACTGTACAAATGTGTTATTTATATCTAATGTAGAAGCAGATCACCTCATATTCTGCTGTGTTTCACCACCATGTTTCCTCAGTTTCTTCTACATTACTGTAATTATGTTAGTGTGAATAAAAGTATACATTTAAAAAACACAAAATGATTTTATCAAGTGAAAAGATATGGACATATTTTGTGTTTAACAGTCTCTGATGTGTAAGCAGAGTAACTTATATGAATGTATTAAAGATATTCGAGTAGGTATTTATACGCACTTTAACACTATGTATAACAACGTTCAGGAAGATCCATTTTTTAGGTGAACATTTTCAAATTACTGCTCAGTAACATGTGAACTGGAAATGGAAAACATCTACATTCAAAACATGCGGTTCTTAACAGAATTGAATATCAAACAGAACAAAATATTTTAGATATCATATTACACTATGCTGAAAATACATTTTGGAGTAAAATAATGAAAAGCCTCTGTTTTATTGACATGAAAATGTGGCAACACATGGACAGGATGTTATGGTAACATATGGATGACTTTTTACCATTGTATGCATCACCCAAAATGTATTCAATGATCATTACTTTCTCAAAATTTCACTAAAAACATCTGAATTGTAAGTAACTTGAAAAGTTTAAATTGGTATTTTTGATGAAGCACATGGACAGGATCTTTTAACCAACTCATAAATGTTCAAATTCATAAATATCAATAATATTCACAAAATAATGAAAAACTAATACTTGAAACTCAACAATCATCTATACAATCAATCGATTTTTAGCATTCAATTTGACCTATGGTTATGATGTAAAAAATACAATTGGTAAAATCGTTATAATTTCTTTTTTTATATAGGTAGCATTTTAAAAAAGATAATAGTTTCATAAAATAGAGATATTTGGCAAAAAATAAATAAATAAATCACCCCCCTTGATAAATAATGTGTGCAAATTAACTTTTTCATCATGATATTCATTTTCACCTGAATGGACCCGAAAACAAAAATGAAAGAAAAACAGTTTATAATCCGTCGTGCTTTTTTTCTTTCATTTTGCCGTCCAATAATGTACAAAAACAGAGGATGTAGAAATGCATAATAAATGTATTTCACTACAATTAAACTGTTTTGCATTTTCTATCTGACTGTACATTACAAACTAGTCTTAGAGAATTCATATTTTAGCCATTAAAGCAGTTTAAACCCCTTTATTTTTGATAATCTACACATTTTGGTGTGTGTGGTGTAGTTTGCAGCAAAAGCATGTAGACAACATATTGGCAAAAAAATGACTGTGAAAAAATAATGAGCTACATTTCAGTGCTTTTAAACTTTTATGGGCATTTACTGTAAGAAGATAATGTACCTCTCCTCTGGTTCCATTCATGAGCTGCTCCCAGGAGACCAGGATCATAGCGGTAGTCGTCATTCTGAGCAAAGTAGTCATCTGTGCTTAGTATTAACCCACTGGGACCAGAGGAGAGTAGTTCCCTGTAAAGAGAGTCATGGATAAGAAAAAAAAATAATACATAATTAGCCTCTAAACATAACTGACCCAGTCATATTTGTGGCCAAAATTATATATCTGCATGAAATGAATGAGCAGTGTTAGGAGAGTAAACTTACAGTTATCATAATTTAATCAGCGATACTACGTTATGAGGCTAACAATATTTAAGACAATAAACTAAGATATGATGCCGGATGCTTCCTGACTGAAGGGTCTGGCCAAACGACAGTGAACATTAGGATTGGTTCTTTTATTCTCTAAAATAATATTTTTGATTACTCAGCATAATAAAACTGTACATATTTAATTTATACCTGAATTAAAACTAGATATAGGAAAATATGAGAATACAGTGTAAATTAAGAACAGTAAAAGTTGTAAATGAATGCAGCATAAATTCAAAATGTAAATGGGTAATTTGCAAAAAAATACATTAAAAATATATGCCCATGTCTGATCTTATATTTCATTATAATCAAATGCTCTTATGATTTTGAATGCTATTAATTATTTTAAAAAGATTGATCATTTTATCAGGACGTTAGTAAAATCTTTAATTGTTATTCCAGGGCATCACACAGAACAAACACCTCACTTCATTATTTTTTTTAATTATTATTATTCTCACTCAGTTACCATGAATTAATGTCTTTTAAAATTAAAATAAAAATGATATCAATTTAATTTTTACACACACACACACACACACATACACATTTTGGTATACAAAATATTTGCACTTTCCTTGAGGATAATAATTTGGGTATTTTTTCCAAACCTTGAATAACTGCTGTATATTTTCCTCAGTTAGTTTATCAACGATGATAAATTCACATTTTAATTAAATATTTGGTTATTATTCCTTGCCCGTAAAGACCCAAATATACACCATTGTCAAAAAGCATCGACTGATCTAAAGAGTTTTACCCATTGATCCATGAATACTACCAATACATGTAAATAATTGGTGTAAAATACAGTTTGTCATCTTTTTATGGGCTCCGTAGTTACAGTACTATAAACATAGTCATCTCTACAACACTGAAATCACTAGTATAACCCATGGAGTTGGGTTATACTATGACAGTGGATAGACACACTTGGTTTATGTTCAGTTGATTAGCAATTTCACTCATAAAGTCACTTTTTCTCAATTTTTTTTCAGCTTTTATCATAATAACCCACAAATGTAATCTTAGTGTGAGGATTAAAGTACATGATCAGTAAAATACATAAAGGAAAATACCCGATTTTCACTGAAATAAATGCAAAATGGAGAGGACAACATTGTAATAGTGCTAAACCACATAAAAAAGGGCTAAATAGAGAGAAAAATCAATATATAGTCTCACAGAAGTAGCACTGAGGCTTTATGGGTTAATGGCATGTTAAAGTAGTTGCATAGGCCTACAGTTTGAGCTATTACAGTTGCTGCTGAATTAATTTTTAAACAGATATGGATTGATTGGAAATGCTGCAGTGTGTTTTCACTCTATTCCACACTTGGCTCAGCCCTCAGAATACAATCCTGTACCTGGCCAACGTTGATTTCCCGGACCCTGGTAATCCTCTCATCAAGATCAACACACATGAAGAATGAGACGCACTATCTGGAGGTCGGCTGTGATGCTGTCGTTCCCACAGCTCATTTTCTGAAACACATTCCTGGCGCCAGTCATAATCTTGATCAAGATGAAGCTGCTCATTTCTTTCGCGTCTACTCCAACCAACATTCGCATTATCTGACAGAGCATCATAGCCCCTGTCATCCTTGTCAGAGTAGTGAGAATATTCTCCATAAATGTCCTGAGGAAGGTGCATATTGTTTGGTGCATTCTGAGGTGGAAGCCTAGATGTGTTTTCTGACTTCAAATCTTCTGTCTGAACTGATGTGCTCCAGTTCTGACTGAAGTGAGGTGGGAGGTTTTGCGGACACGGCTGTTCATTTCTTTCATTTCTACTCCAACCGACAGTCACATTATCTGACAGAGCATCATAGCTCCTGTCATCCTTGTCAGAATAGTGAGAATATTTTCCATAAATATCCTGAGATGAGAGCCTCGATACATTTTCTGACTTCAAGTCTTCTTTATAGTGGTTTGTCTGGGCTGATGTGTTCCAGTTTTGACTGAAGTGAGGTGGGATGTTGTGTGGATATGGGAACGCAAGTAAGGGGTTAGACTGGGGAAATTGTGGTGGCCTGATATATCTTGGGTCTGGAGGTCTGGTTGGTCTTTGAGAGTATTGCCAGTGGTTTGGGTCAATCCCCGGCCTTGGTCTTCTTGGATAATAGGGTTCATTATTATACCAGTGCGGCCAAGATGGATGTTTGTGCCTCATGTTTTCCTGGTACTCATCACTATCCACCATTCTGCTCATTTCAATGTTTTTCTCCAAATTTGAGTCCTTTAACTCTTTGCCAGGAAATGTTTCTGGAGGCATGTGTGTTTGAATGTGTTCTGCATCCTCTTTCTGTGGTTCCTCAGGGGGAGCATCAGGTGTATCAATCTTCTCTAGTTCTTTATAAAACTCACTCAGTGTGTCTTCAATGTCAGACTTGGCTGCAGGTGTTACTGAAGGTAATGCAGGACCAATGAAAGCAGCGCTGGTGAGTCCAACTTCCTTTAAAACCTTCTCCCTCGTACTTCTTCCTGGACTGCAAGTTGCGTTATTACTCAAACAGTTGACAGCTTTTTCTCCTTTATCTTCTGTATTTCTGTCACTATTCATTGTAGCACCGGAGTTTCCTGATTGGGCGTTATTAGGAAAATATATCTGTAGGAAAAAAAAGACAAAAACAAATAATAAAAAAACAGATTTAAATACCGTTACAGGTTACACATACATACGAAGATACAGAAAAAAACATATCCCTAATGTCTAATTTGACTAAAAACGTTACAATGTGTGACTTAACACGCGCGCGAGTTACGATTACACGTGAGCTTACCAATAGATATTTTACACTAATTAACAATAATAATAATAATAAAACAAATCTTCAAACATTTTGCATATCTGGACAGTACTGTGAGTGTGTTATCTTAAAAGCAGAATTGGCAATAATTGTAACGTTAAATCGTAAATAATAATAAAAACACACAACTATTAATATTATATTTTACTTACGCTGGAGTTTAGCATTGTCTAAAAGGCGTAAGTATTAAAAAAAATACTAACAAAGATAATTCCGGTACATTTTCCACATTTCAGTTGCCCTCTGTTTACGGAAGTGACGCATTTAAGGGTCAGTTAAGGGTGAATTTAGTGCATTAGCGCCCTCAGCAGGTCGGAGGTGTACAGTACAGGACATTTACTGCCACATTGGTCTGCTGCTTTGTTACCTCCGACAAGGATGCATTAAATTCAGGTCCGTTTGTCTGCCTGTCTCTCTGTCTGTCCGTCTGTCTGTCTGTCAGCAGAATTATGCAAAAAGTTCTGAATGGATTTTGATGAAACTTTCAGGAGTGATAGATAATGTGTCAAGGAAGAACCCATTACATTTTAAGCAATGAAAGTCAAAGGTCACTAAAGGTCAGCAGCTATAACACATAAGTGGTATTTTCTCAGGATTCACACAGGATAGATTATGTTTTTTCCATTTAAATCGTCTCACCTTTGGACATCAAATGGATCAACACTTATAGTTTCATCATGTCAAGTTTACATCATATCAAACCTTGGCGGAGGTCTGCTGTCTCTGACCGCTTTGTTTAAAAATGTTCTATTGTAAAGAGTAGTTAATGTTTATTTTGATGTTTTTTTCTTGGTTTTCTTTTGTTTAATAGGTTTGTTGCTTAATTTTTTTTGTCTGTGTGGTTATTTTTGTCTAAGTGGTACATGTTTATGTAAAGGCATAATTCAATAAAATAAGATAAATGTCTTAAATTGTAGAATTATATAATAAAAGGTTTAAGTAGATACTTTTAGCTCTACTTCACTGTAAAAATGGTCAATCTGAGACATCGCTTTCACTTATTTGTTTCGTTTCATCTCCTTTCCATACATATTAAATGTGTTCAGTAAATATGTTCAGTAGGAGTAATTTAACAAGGCTATTGATAATATTAGGAAGCCATAATTTTTATACTTCCCCTGTTTTAATATAAGCTTAAATTCATCATATTAGAATAGACTTCGAAGTAAACGGCAACAACATATCAGCGGAGTGTAGATAAAACAGAAGGAATACAGGATTAAAATTTAATATACTGGTGACAGTTTACTGATGTAAAAAAAAAAATCACAGAATTAAAACTACAGTTACAGTATTAAGACATGACATAGTTTAACTGTTGATAAGACCACACATCTTTAATACATTCCATGACACTCCAAAAACACAGAATATACACTGTATTTACATTTGTACAGATTTTAAAAGTATTAGTGTAAATATTACAACCATCACAGTCTATTTTTTTTTATTTATTTTTAAATGAGCTATGGTAAATTACCAGCACACAATTTCTGCGTATCAATCATGGCTAGTTCTTCATCATTCACCCATCCGTCCTCCACAGGTAAAGCAGGAGGTTTGGGAGGTGGAGTCTGTAGAGTTTTTAAAGTGCTGGACATCCCAGACCTCCGTGGGGGGTTGAATGTTTTCTTTACACATGGCGTCATCCCTGAGTTCAGATGAGACAGAGGTGGAGGAGACGGGATCCGAGACAGATAATCCAGAGCTCGTCTCCTCTTCAGGCTTTTTGGATCTTTCTCCGTTGAGCTGTTTGGTGGAGGGGGGTTCCGGCTCACAGGGGTGAACGCTCCGAGGCTTCTGTTTGGCTGCTGAGATGTTACCTGCTTCCAAAAACACATTTTATTTTTAGTTTTAGATTCAACATATACAGATTATTAGAGAAAAATCCCACAAATGTCCTCACATGTGTGTTTCCATCCTGTCTTCTCTCTGCTGTAGATACAGGAGTTGTGGATTGCAGAGCTGGAGAAGAGATGGCACTGAAACCACCAGATGCAACCATGTGTGAAAGCTTTTCTTCAGCCGTTATAAAGAAGCTGTCTTGAGCCTGAAAACACACAATGATTCAAAATTGAAAAACAAAGAAATTGAGGTTGTCTGTGTCTGTGAATATCACTTTTAAGGACATTCAAGCTATTGTTAATGGAAATTCTATGATGTGATGATTACTGAGCTGAAAAAGAAATACTTGAACAAAAAAGGTTGATCACATGGATGTGGTTCTATTCAAATTTTGAGACAGAAAAGAATAATTTAATGCAAGAAAGAGTGGAAGCTGAGAGGAATTTGAGCAAAAATGTTCATTTTCAATGTCTTAATATTTAATAGATCATGTAACTTATTTATTTTTTTTATTTTCCATAAAGGATAAAATATCAGCCTTTTAAAAAAACAAACAAACAAAAACAAAACCTCCATTTTAAGAGTTATAGTTATCCGTCTGTCCTTTACTATAGCAATAAAATACTTCCTACAGTGCAACTCTGTCCAATTAATGCATGGCAGGGTGTAGTAACACAATTTGTTCATTACCATTACTTTTATACAGACAGACATTTTCAAATAAGAAAATGCAGAAACAAATACAGGAAGTGTTTTACATTTTCTGAGTTTAACCTGATTTTGATGCTGAATAGAAGATGCCCTCTTTATGAGTGACATACGTTTTGGCAACATAAACCTTAAGTAGTTGTAATAAGTAATAATAAGGATTGAACTACACTCCATTTCAGGTCATTTAGTAGTCTGAAGCAAAAACAAAAAAAAAGTGTTTGGGACACTTTAGAGCAGTAAAGCCTGTCTGATGTTGACATATTTGACTTTTAAGCATCCATTCCACTGACTAAAAATCACATTTTTATTATAATGGACTGTACCTGGACACAGTCTCTAAAATGGCTGAGTGATTTTTGCAGATGTACTTCCTTGGGATTTGTTGAGAAAACAGTCAGATCTCCAGCGTAAACGACTGGAGTGGGACACATGGACTGTCCTCTCAGCTGCAGGTTGCTCAATGCCAACAAAACTCGTGGTTTCACAATATCCTCTACACCAGATTGTGCAAAGCTGCTAAAACAGCGAATTTTAATGAAGTTCAGCCTCTCATCTGCCAGGTAGAAAGCAGGAGAAGAACCTGTGTCAAAAAATAGAGACACGTTTAAGCAAATACTGTTGCACATGTTGAAATAATAACAATAATAATAATGATAGCAGAACAAAAAAATAAATTAATCTTGCATTGCTCATCTGTAACACTGATGATGAATCCTGTGAGATCCACTTCTCTGCAAAGTGGCTGAAAATCTGGGTTTTGAAGATCCACAAAATTGGCAGAAACTCTGGATTGAAAACGTCCCGATAACCATTCCTGAGAAGCCTGAGGGACATTAAAATATCATTTATAGGTCCTGTGTTTATTAATGTATCTCCAATAGAGACATCAGTATTTCAGACATGATCACGTCATGGTCATGTGACTGGTTAATGCAATTATACAGTATGTGGCTGTATTCAACATCTCAAGGAAAAGAAACGTTAAGTACACTGGGGAAAATCTAAATCATACCAAATATATTTGTTTTCTTATTTCTCATATATCTTACTGAAAAGTTACTCTTCGGGTATTGTTATTTTAAGTGTGATTAGATATATTGACTAGAAATACAAAAATATATACTTGGTAAGGTAAACAGACACCCTCCAACTCTGACTCATTCAGCAGCCTGATGTCAGAGGGAATAAATGCACACTGTATTTGATGTTTATTTATTTCAAATATCCCATTCAAATCAAACAATGAAAGAATGATATGAAAGAAATTCAAGTCTGGATCGGTACCTGTATGTCCTGGAATTGTGTTTTCTTCGTTGCAGTGAGTTGAACACCTGCGCTCCCGCCACGTTTCTTCGCATCAGACGTTGTGAGATTATGCACTTTGTACCGACAGCCTTCCTTCAGTAAAGACTGCAGATCTGAGGACGGCTGCCAGAGGTTCAACTGGTAAACTGAAACAAAATATGATCATTAATGTCATTTAAATGAGTATTTCAGTGCATAAGAGGCCACAACACAGGCATGAAAACACACCGCTGCTGCCAGTTTGATCCATAGAATCTGAGATGCTGAGTCTCCAAACAGGGGTCACGTCTCTCTTTGGACAGCTGCCTTCACTGTCCTCTGCCACTTTCAGAGCTTGACGGTACCGGTCCTGCAGCTCTGCCTGCTTCTTCTCCATCAAAGAACGTCTGTAGCTTTGCAGAGTCTCCAACTGTGTTTCGCTCAATTGAGTCTTATTCATGGAAGGAAAAATAATGCACAAAAATGAGGGAATTTTTTTTTTTTTTATCAGGATATGATCCATATTCACACATTGCAAAAGGTATTTATTATCACCTCAAGATAAGCTGCATCATCTCCCACTGCTTCATGTAGCTCTTCTCCATCCTGCAGCCTTGCAAGATCCTGACGGCCCACTGTCCGTCTTCTGCATCGAGGTTTCATATTTCCTGAACATGTCAAATTGTTAAAAATCTTCCTCAGTTTAGATACTTTCTTACAAATAATTCACAATCTACCAGTTTATTTTCACCCCTCAAAAAAGTTTAATAAATTTAAAACAAAACAAACAGGTGGTGCCCGGCACAACAAACCCCGCCCCCTTTGCACACATTTTATCTGATTAGCTCCAACTCTTATCATTGTGAAAATACATTTTTGGTGACTGTGACCTTAGACCTACATTAACCAAAATTTTATGGGATCTATTCTCGCACCTTTCCTGAAAATTTTATATAAATTGGTCCAATAGTTTTTGCGTAAAGTTGCTTACAAACAAACAAACAAACAGACCAACCAACAAACAAACTCAAAAACAATATTGTACACAAGTTTCCTTGTTACTTGGTGTCACTTAATGAAAGGTCATGGAAATAAGAAAATAAAAAAGTTTTCTTCGTGCAGTGCGTTACTAATAAGCCACAAACAGAATCCGTACCTTTCTCTTCATTTTCAAACTCGGTTTGAATCTTTGCAAAAACCATCTCCATAGCTTTTTGCTTGTGGCTGTTGAAGCGTCTCGCCTCCTTCTCTTCTGCACGTTCAGAACGGAACACGACGCCTCCATCTGGTTTTCTTTCCATCCACTAACAAAACACGGTACCCACACTTTCAGAAAGGACTAATAAGGTGAGTTGTTGTAATATCTTAAAATAATGCATGACATTAACTAACCTGTATTGGATAACTTCTCAGTATGACAATATCCACACATCCTACTGGTCCTCCGTTGCTGTAGAAAGAGGAAATAGGAAGCAGGAATGGTCGAGGGTCCCTGTAGAACCCCAGTTTAGTGTCCCACCGGACGGGTCTGCTGCTATTTGCACAGATCTAAAACCAAAAACAGGAATCCTAAGTGTATTATTGGTTGAAGTCATAATGGACCATGTGTGACGACCCCCTTTGAATACCTTTAACTTTAGAGATTCAGGTGCCTCTAAAGGGGAGCAAGCATCTTGGGACCCCACCAGCTGCGCCCCATGGATGATCAGCTTCCCACCCACACCAAGTCGACCTTTGTGGAGCATGGCAGTCAGGGGGTCATCCAACTGGGCTTTGATGGCATACCATCCATCTGTGAGCCATACGACTGCAGATGAGTTTTCGGCTTGAGGAGTCCTGGGGTCTGTTGGACTCGGTTTGTTCAGGGAGCAAGTGTTGGAGACAACACCACAAATACAGAGAACCAGGGTTTTTGCAGCCGTGTCATCCTTTTCCATGATCTTTCTTAGGGCTGGCCTGCGGCTGTGGTCCACCTCAACATCATATCTGAAAGGAAAAAAAACAACAGCCATGAAATATTCTGGAATGTAAACGTTCAGTTAAAATTGAGTTCGAATAAAATATTTTATTAACTCGAAGGGACTGGTTGGTAAAATGCATATCATCAAGGACACACAGTTCTCTAGTGTTTTGTTGGGTTTGTTTGTAGGTTTTTCATGGGAATTATACACAAATAATTCAGTGATTTCAAGAAAATCCAGAAGAGTAAGATATGGACCAAGGACAAACCATCACAATTTTATATATATATATATATATATATATATATATATATATATATATATATATATATATATATATATATATATATTCTAAGTGGGTTAGATTAAGGACAGGGGATGCCTGGGACTTTTCATGTATTTCTGTAGTTGATTATGTTTTTGTAAAGCCCTCTGAGACGACTTTGTTGTGATTTAGGGCTTTATAAATAAAATTGAATTGAATTGAATAGATTACATACCCGGGGATTTCTAACTAAGACTTTCTGCATAAACGGACTGATAGAAAACATAATGAACAAAGCCCTCCCTTGATGAATAATTATTATTCAATACCATTTCTTGGTGTGAAGTATATTTGAATGATATGTTTCTATAAAAACATTGTGCCATTTTGCTAATTTTTTGCAGTATAGTATGTCATGTTTCTTATTAAGCAGTAAGCATCATAAGAATTGTCTTCTCACACCTATATATTAATTTTACTCTGGTCCAAATCAGTTCAGGAGTTTGTGAACTGGGTGCATTTTACCTTTTGTTTGTCAAAAAAAAGGGGGAAAAAAAATTACCATTAACGACAAGCCAAGGGAGAACATTCCCTGTGCTTATTCATGTTTCTGAGGCAGAGGACAGTAAATCCAAGAAAGTTTGGGGGTTCCAGACTTGAGCATAACTCTGGGAGAAGATTCTCCAGGAAGTTACTACTACTATAAATGAAAGTAGCTGCAGTTGCTGCAACACACTCCAGAATGTAAAGCACAAGTGACAACAATCATTTCACCAAAACTGGCAGAGTACCAAACAATTTGCAACTGGAAATAAGATAAATCAGTTTGGTGTAAAGCTGCAGAAGTCAAAATCAGGACTTGGAACACCACAATGTGAGAATGCACAACATGCACAGCTCTGTCCTCATAGTCCAAATCAAAAGACACAATGCACAGATAATGAACCTAGTGTTTTATGGTGCTGTGGAAAATGTAAACGACTTTCTCACTTCTTGTTTAGAGACACTAAGTAGAAGAGCAGGTTGGTCTAGGCTGGATCTGACCAGTCGTCAGCTGTCAATCACATATGTAAACATACCTGTACTTGAGCTGCAGGAGAACCTGCTCTGGGGTGAGACACAGGCTGCCCATTGTCACAGGAAAGGATCTTTCCATGGACGCCAGCTTCCACACTACCCACCGGTAGTGGTTGCACACCCACTCCTCACTGACCAGTTTTGGATCAACCCCAGGTGTGTCGCACAGTGCTCTGTCGAAAAATAACATTAATTACATTCATCTGCATGTCTGAATATGCACCTAGTTATTCTTGCAAATTCACCGTTACCTATAAAACTCCTCTTTTCCTGCAGTCCCATCATTGCTGGGGATTAGCCAGCCTCCATCAGCCAGCTGCACACCTCCTCTGTCAACAATAGCTTCATTTTTGACGAAGTGCAGTAAATTGAAGCGAAAATCTTCTGCCACCTCGCTGGTGATCACAGATGTATGCTGCTGAACTCCATATCCATACAACTGCAAATCACAACAGAAACCTCCACATGACTCAGATTTAATCTGAACAAAAACAAGTCCCTTCAAAAGGATAGTGAGATTTTTAGTTACATTTTCCTTCACCCTTTACCTGTTTTTGGGTGTATCTTGTTGGGGGCTTCCCATTCACTGCCGCACTGAATGTGATCCTTGACACCCTTGAGGTTTTGGTCAAAAACAAGCTTCCTGGAAGAGGTCGAATGGTTTGACGCTTCTTTTTTCTGATCCTCATGTCTTGTATATCTCGTGCCAGCTCTATGTTCTGAGGGTCCTGAATAATTTCTATGAATAAAGATTTAACCATTAATAAAACAATGATCTTTATTGTTGTTTTCATGAGTAGCTACGCTGTGTCTTATCAACTTATTTACCTCGATTTTCACTTAATATGTCTGTCATATTTGAGGCCGTTTCTGCAGAAGTCTCTGTTCCACAGCGACCAAGAAATTGTTGACACTTTGTAGGATTAGGGTTTGTCGAGTCAGGCAGCTCTTGTGTGCGAATGTTCTTTTTGCTTTTATTGTCAACCACACCTGTAATGCTTTGTGTCTTGTTTGCAAGCACTACACAAGTATTGCTGTCAGGTGTTACAATGACAGGGTTATGTTGTTCCTGGTCTTTCAGTGGTTTAACGGAGCTGTCTTGGACAACAGTTCTTTGTTTTTTAAATGGAGGGACAAATACAGCTGATGCTCTCCTGCTGTCTTTGTGCAGATTGTTTTTCCAAGTCAGTGTTCTTGTGTTATTTAGGAAGGGAGGAACAAATGCCGACATGTTGGCATTAGCTGACCTACTGTCGGCTGGGGTTGAGTGTTGTGCTACTGGCTGTGTCGTTGGTTTTGGCAGTTTGGTCTCCACGTGATTCTTCCAACTTCTGTAAAATAAACCAAAAAGCACAATGGGCTGAAAACTTCTTCCAGAGGCTTGAAAACAAGGTCAGACACGAACACACATCTTACCTGGGTGTCTTTGTGACGTTTGGATGAAGAGAGACATTGTACTTGAAAACTCTCCTGTCATTCATTACACCTTAATTACAAGAAAAACAGTTATTTACTTCAAAGTGTAATTGTACATTATTTGATCGTTTGTTACTGGCCCAGCTCTTTACCGTATGGAGAGCTTTTTTCTGGATGAAGAGCTCCTCTGTTTGGTTTATTAACAGTTCTGTCAAAGTCTTCCAACAACTGTCTTTTCAGGGGAGGTTGACCTAGGATAATAAGTAGTGGAAAATTAGAAGGTTCTGTAGTATTGAATGTTGTTAACTAAATAATATAACTATATATATTAGCTGGAAATGAATGAAAACAAAAAACATCGACACTTACCAGTTAAATCTGCATCCTCCATTGTTCTTTTCCTAGTTTCCTTTTTTGCCTCTACAGATACGAGGCTGGTCTTCGGGTCATTTTGAAGAGAACTGTTTTCTAAATTCACTGTCAGAGTCTGACCTGCCAGACCTTCATCCTCTAACAAGGCCATTGTACAGTCTAGAGCTTCCTGTGCAAGAAACTTCTGCTGAGTTTCAGTGCAGCCATTGCAACCCGATGACTGGAGGTTTACAACTGAAGAGTGTTTTGCCTTTAAAACATTTTGAGTCTCACTGCTACTGGTCGGGTTTATCTCACGGTCTTCCATATTTGTAAGTATCTTACATGTATCTGTGCTAGAGATACATAGATCTTGAGGAACTTTATTTGCACAGTTGATCTCATGCAGCGAGCGATATGATTCATCCTCATGGGGGTGGATTTCTTCAGTAGGCCCATCTTTACCACCTGCTGAGACGAGACTTGAAGTTTCTTTTAAATATTTCATTTTTGATGGATCAGATTTACTGGTGTCTTTTGAACTTAATACATGTGGATCTGAATTAGGGCACCCCCCATCAAAAAAATCTTCCCAGAGATGCTTTGATTTTTCAAGGTGTTTCTTTGGCACATGAACTTTTGCTCCCCCTGCTGTTGTGAAGCCACACTGAATTTCCTCTGCATTATTTACAAGTTTTTCTTCACTCTTCTTTGCGTCTGAAGCAGCTGGTACCTCCGCAGTGAAGCTAACGTCATCAAAGAGGGCTTTGGCCTTCTGGAGGGCTTCAGCAGAAAATGCCACTGGTTTACCACTGGCAGACTGAAATCCATTATCCCTGAGTGGTGGATCGTTAACTGGAACTTTGGGGTATATTTCTTTCAGACTGGTTTCATCTCCAACTGCATTAAATTCACTCAGAAAGGATTGAGCTTTTTGGAGAGATGAAACTGAAACAGTAACTCTTTTGCCTGCAGCTGTCTGGAATCCACTGTTCTTTGGCAGTAAAACATTCACTGTAGGATTGGGATGCGTTTGATTCGTGCTGGATTTGCTATCAGCTTCATCACATTCATTCAACAGACACTTTGCTTTGTTCAGAGCTGCAGGTGAAATTACAACTCCTTTGCCACTAGCAGTTTTAAAGCTGCTGTTGTGTGGCGGTAAAGCATTTTCTTTTGTGCTTACTTCTTCAAACGTAGGGTTTTCATTCAAAAGCAATTTCGCCTTAGCCATTGCTTCATCTGATGTGGATACTTTTTTACCACTCGCTGTACAGAATCCACTACCAGTGCTCTGGGGTAAAAATGAATGCCTGTGTAAAGATGGTGCATCGTTTGAAATTGAAGCGTTTGTAGTTTCAACATCATTATGATGCTGCAACCTTTCATGGGTAACAGTTGGACCAATACTGTTATTACATTCCTTGGCAGTCTGCTGAAAAGTTTTTATTTGAGGTCTTTCAGTGTTGATCATTCTCTTCTCTCCTGCACTCCCGCTCCCAGCAGGTGGAGGTTTTTCTAATACGTTATCACTGCTGTGAAGAACATCAAGCTGTTTGATACAGTCATCTGCCCTTTGCAGTGAATTTTTTGAAGTACCACCATCATCACACACATAGACTTTTGCACCCCCTGCTGTTTTGAAACCTTTCAGGATTTTCCCTGTATTCATTTGGCCATGTTTGGGCTCTGCATCTCTCATGTCTGAAACAGCTGGAGTCTCAGCTGTAAAGCTGATGTCATCAAACAGAGTTTTGGCCTTCTGGAGGGCTTCGGCTGAAATTGCTACTGGTTTTCCACTAGCTGCAAGAAATCCCTTATTACTTGGTAGTGGACCATTGACTGTAAGTTTGGGATGTGTTTGATTCATGCTAGATTTATCGTCAGGTTTGTCACATTCACTCAAAAGAGTCTTCGCTTTTTTCAGAGCTGCAGGAGAAATGATAACACCTGTGCCTCTGGCTGTCTTAAATCCATTACTTTGTGGCGTTAATCTCTGGAGGTGATTGGGCAGATTTTCTGTCTTTGACAACTTGGCTTTGGGTTTAAGGTGCTTATTTGTCTCCTCACAAATATCTACTTCATTCAAGAGAGACTTTGCTTTTTCTATTGCAGCAACTGAAACAGATAGCTTCTTTCCACTGGCTGTACAAAAAACATTGACATTATTCTGGTCCTTGACAGCAGAAGAATATGTGTTCCCTGATGATGGGCACTTGACAGAAAGAGGCTCTGCAGGTAAAGATGGGTTTCTATGGAGAGGATTAGAATGTCTCAAGGCTGGATAATGGTTAGAACCAGCCTTGTACACTTCTCTAGTATCATTATGCAGAGTGTCTGCATGATGTCCACCATGTTCATCTGTCACCTGTTCAACCCTGGGTCCTTTGTTCTTCCTTAACTCTTCAGAAACCATTTCCTTCACTCCTTGAAAATTTTTCGATTTTGAAATTGTATTGTTATCACTCCTAGTTATGTGCTTTACTGACAAACCTTTTTTCTGATCAAGATCACAGTCATTGAAGAGGGTTTTGGCTTCTCGCATGGCTTGTGCAGAAATACAAATCCCTTTTCCACTGGCCATTTTGAACCCACTTTGAGATGTGGTTGTGGTCATTTTGCTGAATTCCAAACTGTTTGGAGAAGGCTCATCTCTAATGCCTGTGGCTTCTCCGCTTGCTACATCACAATGCTCGTCATTGGAAGTGAGTTTCAGTTCAGGGTGACTAGTGCTCAACTCCACGTCACACCTTTGCTCAGATTTTCCAAGGGACACATCTATTGGTTTCTTATCAATCACAGAATTTGCTTCTAAATCTGCAAACAAAGCCCTGGCTTTACTTATATTCTTCTTTGACACTTTTAAAATACTTCCCTGTGCAGTTTTAAATCCCTCAGAAAATAATGAAGATGTTTTGTTTGCCTTATTCATTTCATCATGTCCAGCTCCATTAAAAGTCATCGAACTCTCACAGCCCTCAGAGGTAAAGTCAGTCTCTCCAATAGAAGACTTCTCTTTGCTCATCACATCTGACAGACTGATATCTGATGGCTTATTTGTGATGTCTGTTGTTTGATATTTGTCAAAGGTCATCTTAACGTGCAAGGCCTTTTCTGCATCAGAGCTAAAGCTGTCATCGAAGTCTATACCATTCAGGAAATCGGGGTCAAGTTCCTTGCCACCTTTTTGAGAAGAGATACCATTGCTTTGACATTGTTGGTTCAGGGTTGCAGTTTTGAACTGTGTAAACTCAAACTGGCTGTCAGCTTCTTCTAAGAGACTACAAAGTTCTCTTACATCAGCTTTTTGTGAGGCTGTTAAATGGCCGCTTACATCCTCAGGCTTTCCATTTGAAGGTGGACTGTTTGATTTACAGGTTGTATCATTGTTCGATCCATAACTTGTGGAAAATTCATTTTTAATGCCATCACTACAAACAGAGGGCTGATCAGTCCAAGTCCTTTCATCTCCAGTTTCATCAAAAAGATGCTTGGCTTTCTCTAGACTTGCTGAGGAAATATGTAAAGCCTTATTGGATGCTGTTTTGAATCCTGATGCAAGGGCAGGAGGCAATAAAACTGTTTTTTCACTTGAAAAATAATGTATTCTCTCATCATCTCCTCCTGTGCATGCAGATAGATGTTTTGATGAGTTCACTTTGCCCTCTCCATTAGAGCCCAGTGTCTCATATCCAGTGACTTTAACAGGAAGCCCTGCACACACTTCAGCTTTCTGTAAACTATTACTGACATTAACTTGTTCATTTCCTGTGTGCTTAGGTGTGAAATGACACATGTTATTGATCTGAGTTTGAAAGTCTTTTGTTGTCTTTTGTTGATCATCTTTCTCTGAGCATGGCAGAGCAGACATTATTACAGCAGATTGGAATCCGCTGTCACTTACTGCTCCCTCGTTGATGGGAATGTTTTGGTTAATGGTAGACGTTAGGCCATTGCTACTGACATCTTCACACTCACAGTGAAGCCTTTCTTGCCTCGTTTTCTGTTTAGCTCGTTTCAAGGCTGACAGACATGCTGATGGAGAGAAGCCATTACTAACAGCATCTTCTGCTACTGAGCTCCTCTTAATAGGGTCTGACATTTGACTGAAGTCTTGTGCAAAAGCAATGCAGAGCTGTGACATGTCAAGGTGTGCAGTGGTAGGTAGATTTTCTTCAGTGACATTTTCACATTTTTGGATCATATTGTCCTCTTCAGAGATGTTTTTGTTCATGCTATGTCTCTGTGCTTCATCATTGGCATTCTTGATCTGCACAGTGTTCAGTTCTTGTTCTGAAAAAAAAAGTATAAAGGCAAAGTTGGTCAACATATTTCATGTTTTCTATGTAAATGTTCTACTTTAATTAAAAAAGTGAAAGCCTTAACGTGGTAATGAAAACATATTTTTATGTACAAGCTGATGATGTTACCAGTAATATGACTCCCAGATGATGACACACTATTCTCAGAATGTATTTGTTGTCCTTGCTGTGGTAATTTTGAACTCTTGATGGTATAAACAAAGCGTCTCCTTTTCTTGGTATTCCCAGAGTCTGTCATTTTCAAGTACTGTTTGGCCAGTTTAACAGAATCAGAGTAAGACACTGACTGGTCAGCTAAAATGTTGCCATCTGATAAATTGCCAGTAACATCATCATGGCAGGATGTATCCACAATGTGTGGAATTTCAGATAGGCTCAGTGGAGACCACTGAGTGCTTCCAACAATCTCTGTGTTTGTTGTTTTCTTCCCATGGGGAGATAATGGGACCCTGACAGTTTCTTGATCTGCTATTCTCTGTTCATTTGCTGAAGAACTGTTTTGGAGATCCATGGAGCCAGAGCCTTTGTCCTTTGCTGGAATAATTTGCCTCATTTTAATTCTTTCCGTTTTCACTTTTCTCAGTGCTGAATTACTGTTGGTAAAGAAGATCGACAGTGCATTTTCAGCTCCATCAAGAACACTTGCTACTGTGCTGCGAACATCTTCATCCTCAATAGCATCTGGCAGCTTCTGTTTCCAAACACAGTCACTGTGGTTCAGTGAAGTCTGCAGAGAATCATTCATGTCTGGATATTGAGCAGCCTCAAGGGGAACGCCATCTGTTGATTACATTCCATCACTCAGCATAGTTTTATCTTTTTATATTGTACAACACATATAAATCTGAAAACTGTATGGTTATTTCATCAACTAAATCATTGTACACATTATAAAACATAAAAGTACCTTCTTGAATGGTGCAGACATTGTTCTTTGGTGACACTGCCTCAACTCTGGAAGCATTTGAAAGTGAAGGAAAAAGCTTCCGAACAATCTAGAAAAGAGAAAAATGGAAATTTTAGGGAATAATTTGAAATGTCAATGCTGTGTGCAGTGTGTTATTTTAAACAAAGAATTTCCACTGTTCACTTTATACGTCATATTCAATATTTGTCTTTCAGATATTTTGATGTAAATGATGTTACATGACATTCAATTGTCACTGCAGCAGGAGACACAGAATAAACAAAATATTTAACTTAGTTAATTCACAACTGAAATAAACCCCCTGTTGTGACTGATTTTGGAGAAATAAAAACAGCACTTACAACTAAATTTTTTTCTGACGATAGACTCAGTGTGGAAGAAGCTTCTTCTTTTCTTGCTATAACATTGAAACAACAGTATTTATATGAGCATCACATTCTTTTTTAAAAACTCATATGTGTTCGTAATATAACCATAAAAAGAGAATTTACTCACTTAAAATCAGAGTTGATGGCACTGCTGGTGGAGTATTCAGTGAACTGGTCCAGGATATGTCATGGTTCATTTGTGCACCAAGGCTTTCAGTTATGTGCTTGGCAAAGACAGTCTGCCAGTACATATATACAGAGTGGAAAGGTTAACTGCCATTTAATATACAAAAAATATTATCTAAAAACTATAATCAAAAGAAAACACACTCACTGGAGATTTTTGTGGAGTATGAAGTAAATCTGCATACATGAGAATACAAATTAAATATGTTAAAGACAATTCAGCTGTAAAAAGTAAATTGCACATGACATTATATCTCACCTAAACCGTCTTCAGTTGTCAAAACTCTACGAGATGTGGCACTTGGCATCCTGAACAAACAAGGCAAATATATATATATATATATATATATATATATATATATATATATATATATATATATATATATATATAAATAGAGGCAGTTTCGAAATTAAGTGGGAATGGTTTAAAAAAATCTAATCAAAATTAACTATTTAATTGAAGAAGCATAAAGAGACCATTTTTGTCATTAAGATTAAACCAATTACCAATGTAAACACTCAAGTAAAACCTGTCTGTGATCTCACCTCTCTTTTGACGTCCGAAACAAATATGGACTTGTTATAGTCCATGGCAAGGTTTCTTTATCTAAGGGATGACAGACTGAAATTATAAATTGTTACACAGTGTAAATCTCCACTAAAATTTCAGTGGATACAACAGAATGTTAATATTGTTTTCAAGATGTAAATGTTCTTGTAATTTTTCAAAGTGCTAAAATTGCTAAAGGTGAGTTTGATTAATGTGCTTAAACTCATGCTGCTGAAAAAAACTATACCTTGTTCTGCTGTGAATGAGTGATCATCTTCTGTTTCAGGTGACACAATTCGACTGTGTCTGAATACCTTGGGGGTTGAAAACAGCTGACTTTCCACAGCAGTTTTATCAAGAGGAGCTTTAAAATTCCCTTCCTGGTTGGCACACAGGTCATCTTGATCCTCTGAACCATCATTAGTGAACACTTCAGCTGTCAGCACATCAAACCAGTTTGGGTCCAATGGTCCCAGTTCTACCATAGGGTAAATAGGGAAGGATACAATTTTTACTTGGCAACATTAGTTTAATTACAAAAAAAAACAAAACAAAAAATAAATAAATAAATAAATAAATAAATATATATATATATATATATATATATATATATATATATATATATATATATATATATATATATATATATAATTTTTTTTTTTGTGGCAAGGCATGTTAGGTGATTATGCAGTTACATAATTCAGAAAGTGGGCAAAATATCATCTATATTTGTTTATTTAATTACACTACATGGCCAATAAATAAATAAATGATCCAATCATGTGTTTAACTAAGCAATACCTCAGAACTATCCTGATACAGTGAGTAGTTAGTTATTCCCCAGACAATTGCCAATTTGGTATCACATATGCTGGACAATATCAGAAATAACTCATCTTATTGGGCTAAACAAAGAGAGATACAGGAAGCATAAGACCTCATTTTCACACATAGGCTACTACAGAGTCTAGAACTGAACCACGGTTAGAGGTTTTGGGATGTAATGGAGAAGACTTTACACAGTGGTCCAACTCTCATCATAAGAACATGATCTTTGCAAAAAAAGAATGCTACATTGGAAATCAAACTTATGACATTTATCGTGATGCTGCATACACTGCATTTGAAAGATAATGGGAAATCATAGTGTATATTAAAATTACCTAGTGTTTAGCTGCTCTTTCTGGGGTCCATGAGGGATGATCATAATGATACACTTTAATAAATAGCAGCTGATTTTGAATATAGAAAAACCACATTAATCCTATAATATTTCCCACTGTCATTGTGCCATTTGTGTTGCAGATGGGTGTTGAAAGGCTTATATAGCTATATCATTATAAAGTGAATATGTATAATTGAGTTATTTAATTATCTTACCTTCCCAGGTTTCATCCGCGAATGCATCGTATATGGCTTTAGAAGATAACTCCATTTCAAGTAATACCTAGGTAAACTCCCTAAAGTTCATGTTGCATACCTACAAAACACAGGAAAACCACAATGATAGAATATGAACTGGTGTAAAAGAGATATATATTACACATCGTAATACTCAGGCTTGTCATTAAAGTGTAGCTTAGCATTTTTCTGCTTCCAGACACACGTTATGTAGCTGTTGGTGACGGCAGATTACGTGGTGGTAAATGTACAAAAATACTATCTATGGAGGAAATTATGTTGGCTACAGTTTGTTCAGAGTCGAAGCTGTGTATACATTTATGCTAGTTAGCTTCTAGTGTTGTTAGTTTATGACAGCTAACTTACAAAAGAGGAAAACAAACCATAAAAGTTTATTTTAAATAATTATAACTTACCATGACGATGTGATAAAATGCAGACTATCATGTCTTACTGTAGGTGTCAGATAAAGGTAAACGACAATTATAAAATTATTAGATAAAATGTTGTCTATGTATTTGTTACTTTTCAACCTGTAGCTAACACGACGAAAACAAACCTCGCGCGCCGCAGACAGGAAACAAGCCTGATTTCAAAATAAGAGCCGCCTTCGAAATAAAAACGAAAAAACGTAAATCAGTAAAAGATATAAACTGAACTGAACGGAATCGATGCACTTTTTTTATGTTTTTATGTGTTTCAAAGAAAACTTTGTTTATTAATAAATGCACCTTAATATATATATATATATATAAATCTCAGGTCGTTATATGGAATAATTTTAGGAATATTTTTCTGGCCTTTTTTCTGTCCATAACAGTACATTTATACATAAAGGAATAAATAAATAATATAAAACATATTTTAAAAAATTCATTCATTTAAAAAGCTCCTGAAACAAAAACTGTTGCTGATGTATGCTTAATATAATACCAAAGACCCCAAACAAAAAAGTATAAAACAAAACAAAACAAAAAAATAACCAAACAACACAAAAAGGAAATAGAAAAACAGAGCTCCTTCAGATATATACCTGATCCCAAACCTCAAACAGCTGATCTACTAATCATGTAAACTCATTATTTTATAGAAAAGCCCATGTGTGTGGTGACAGTAGGACTCGGGAAAAGGAAATGAAATGAAACATAGTTAGATAGTAATAATAATAATAATAATAATAATAATAATAATAATAATAATAATAATAATAATAATAATAATAATAATAATAATAATAATAATAATAATAATAATAATAATAATAATAATAATAATAATAATAATGGATTTGATTTATATAGTGTTTTTTTTGGCCACTCAAAGGGCTTTACATTAGCGACCCATGATTTATTCACTCTCACATGCTCCCTCTGGTGGTTGTAAACTACATTTGCAGGAACAGCTCCCCTGGGGCAGACTGACAGAAGCATGGCTGCCATTTTGCACCTGCCAAACTTGACCACCATCAGACATACTTATGAGTGACACTGGAGCCAAGCAGGGTGAAGTGTCTTGCCCAAGGACACAATGGACCAACCAGGACTCAAACCATCAACTCTTCAGTTACTGGATCACATGCTCGACCAACTGAGCCATGGCCGCCCACAAATAGATAGGAAATATTTTTTAAATGTGTTTGTAGTTATTCAGAACATCTTACTTTATTCATGATTATAATGTAATGTGTTTTTGTCATATGTTAAAGGGCCTCCATTTGTAAGTTGAGTCTATGCTTTGAGCTAAATTAAATCTTATTCTATCATTTATACTGTTCTCACTATGGAAATAAATAATACAAAAAC
This sequence comes from Siphamia tubifer, assembly GCA_020466265.1. Taxonomy (NCBI): domain Eukaryota; kingdom Metazoa; phylum Chordata; class Actinopteri; order Kurtiformes; family Apogonidae; genus Siphamia; species Siphamia tubifer. Next base: position 41,485,072 of record CM035795.1, on the reverse strand, counting down.
AAAATGCTCATTAATTATTATGAAGTTTTTAACATGTTGTTTTCCTGTCATCATATTAACACTGAAACAAAGATGTGTGTTTATTCAGTAAGTTATATAATATCAATAAAGTCCAAAACCCTCTGAACAGGTTCATTCACAATTAATCATAACTGTTGCTTACTGCTGCTTCTTCTCCTACTACTACATATTATAACGACAACAACAATAATACAATCAAAATAGTTAACAAATGTAAGTTTTATTTTCATTGTTACATAAATGTACAGAACAACAAAGTACAGTACATTGCAAAGGCAGTAGTATTTACAAGGCTAAATGCTACACAAATAGTTCTTCTGGAAGCTTTACAAATAAGTAGCTTGTAGAGTACATTTTATTTTACTCCACTTGCAACTCAAGGTGTGAGTTCATAAAAATACAATCTGATGAGTCTGAGCAAAGCCCCCATTGCACTATGTACAATTATTCACTTTAAATATCTTTCTGTATTTGTTCATAAACATTTACTATTATATTTATAGTACATACAGTTTGCAATGCTGGCAGGTTAAACCAATTCAATAAAATATTTGCTTTATTAAATGTATTCTGATGAAAGCTTTTTTCTTTAGCAAACAATATAAATCTATTTTTTTCTATCTGCTAAAAGCTGCACAGTTAAAAGGTACAGTAAGATGTTTTAAGTAACAGATAACCTACATATTAGCTGGTAGGCTTGGGAGACATTACAGTAGTTTTGCAGCATGTGAAAGTAGTTTAATATTAACTTTTTTTAATATATAAATCCAGATCCATATTTCCATCTACGATGGTCGTCAGGTTGAAATTCACACACTCCAGTACACAACACACACCTACTCCCACACAAACATACACACACAAAAAGACCCACTACTTCAACCAAGTAATAAAGCCTCCCTTATTCTGTACTAAGAATTTCCTTTTGAACCAATGTTGTGATATTTGAATACATTCTTCAGGATACAGTAAAGGTCTTCAACTTCCGTGAAGGATTGCACATTTTCCCTTAACAATTAAAACAAAGTAACTGAAAAAGAATCACTTCGCTTTGGTATGTCATTTGTTAAATGTGAAAGTTGGTGACCTCATTAGAAAATGGTCACTTTGTGACAATTTCTATTAGTGCAATAACAGCGTTAAACAGCAAGTTTCCTCGCAACAGCAAAGTTTGTCATTATTTCCAGAAACAGCAGTAACCCTGCACATCTGAAGAGCTGAGACATTCTGGTGTACTCTGATGTTCTGAAAGGACAGGAAGGTTGCCTATTCCCAGGTGAGAGCACAGCACTTGTTAAGCACTGAGATGATAGCAGCAACCTCAGAGAAGACCAGAGGATGGGACGGAGAATGGGAGAGCATGAGACCTGGTGCCGGTGTGTTGTCAAAGGGTCGAGCCTGAGACCCTGGAGTCTGGAAGAAAGGCTGTGATAGCTCGGTAACCCTGAGCTCTTCGGATCATGTCTCGAATCTCACCATTGAGCTCCGTCAACTTGGATGAGATTTCTGTCAGGTCCTGCTTTGAACCCACCAAAGCAAAAGTTCCAGTCTGACCCAAGGTTTGATGTCTGAAGTAGATGTTCAGTAAGGTCTGGACTTCATCCTCACAATGGCTGCCAAATATGTCAGTAGGCCACAGTGTTCTGCAGAGACACAGGGGTGAAAGAAAGTGGAAAAAGGATTGGCTCAACTGAGAGTCAACGGCAGATATTGTCCATGTGCAGGAATGTCGGCTCTTTGCTTTTCTTACCTGCACTCCCGGATGTAGCGTATAGCTGTTGAGAATTCATTGTTCTTCAGAGCCTCCAGGACGGCCTGTACAGCAGCCTCGGAGGAGCTGAAGGTGGGCTCAGAACAGAAGCTCTCATTACTTGACAATGAGGCTGCTGATATCCTCAAGTTGCTCCTCAAATCATTTAGCTCTCTGGACATATTTGTCAGCTACAGAAGATGGAGAAATGTTTTAGGCAGGGGCATGGATTAGACAGTTTAAAAACAAAACAAAACTAGAAAAGCACCCACAGAGCGCAGCCCCCCCCCCCAAATTTCAGGATGTGTTGGGAGTGTCACAAGGAACAAATGATTCACTTTTGGTGGCGATCCGGACTAGATCCTGGATTCTGGATCACTTTGAGGATCTCTTCTGGATCAGCACCAAAAGTGAATTATTTGTTCCTTGTGACGCTCCCAACACATCCTGAACATTTTATCATAATCCACCTGCTGTACAATTGACAATAATATCAGATATGAATGTTAAAGTAATGTTTCATATAAAATATAAAATTCTTCTGTGCTCCAAATACAGGCCAGCACAGTTTGAGATGACCCTCGGCCCAGTGGGGGGTGGGGTAAATTACAATAAGAACGAACAATGGAACCCTCCAGAAGTAGACAACCCCCACCTCATACAAGCCTCCAGAAAAAGCCGACGTCCAACAGCCCTTCGGGACAGTGGAGGAGGGGTCGATGGGAAGGTGTTATAACCTGGTGTATGAGCCCCCCCCCCTTTTGTGTCATGTGACCGTTCAGGCCATGGACACTCGATGACCAGACTTAGACTGGACTTTTCGGACTCCTGGTTATGTAACTTTAATCAAGCTGAAATATTTGTAATACTGTAACTGATTGTAAACTATGATTGTGATCTTAAAATAATGAAAAGACAATGAGAAGACTCAAAGAGGTGTATCTGAACCAACCGCTATTAGGTTTAAATAGAATTGAGTTAAATATGCTTATTTAATTATAAAGTATTAGTTAATAATTTTTTAACTAATACACATCCATTACCCTTTGAGTAATGTTGCTGACAGACAAACAAGCAAGAAAAAAAAAAAAATAATAAAATTAAATAAAAAAAATAATAAAATATATATATATATATATATATATATATATATATATATATATATATATATATATATATATATATATATATATATATATATATATATATATATATATATATATATATATATATATATACACACACACACATGTAATGTATGTAATCCTACCTCTGGAATGGAGTTTATGGCATAGACCTGTTCAATCAGTTTACAATAGGACTGAAAGAGCAACAACAGCTGAAAGTGGAGTTTGTACAGTCTTTGACACAGCTCCAGTTGCTGAAAAGTAAAAATAAAGATAAAAATAAAGTAACCGTCTTGAATAAAAATCTTTCAGTTTTTCTGTCTTTGATCACAGTTTTCAGAATTTGGCACTTGGTGGGATAAGAGACCTCGTAAAAAAACACAACTTTAAAGGTCTGACATCTGATACGAGATAGAACAAGTGTTGCCTGCAGCTAAACAAACAACTTCTAATATCAGGTTTAAAAAAAAATAAAAATCAATGAAAATGGCAAAGGTTTTTTTCCTTAAAAACAGAATTTCACAACAGCAATAAGGAACAAGCTTCAATGAACTTACAGCCAGAGATTCCATTTGCTAAAAGCACGCATGTTATAGACAGGAAGTAAGGAAAAGAGAGAATCAAAGGAAGGGCATGCAAAAAGGAGGCGAAGAATCAGCACAGATCATATAGTCGACATGCACAGAAGTAGAAAGTAAAGGCTGGTGGATGTGTATACTGTCAAACTGAAAAGAGTGCTGATACTTGTGTACAAAGCCAAGAGAAACAAGCAAAGCAAAGGAACAACTTATTATTGCATATTAACACAAATGCACTCACTTCATCAGTCATTTTAGAACATGTTTTATCTACCGACTACTCCATTTTAACACAACTAGTTTCCTCTTTGTCATTTCCTGTCCTCAAATATCAAGTGAGTGTAATTGTATCCTGCTACATTAAACAGCAACATAAGAGAATGTCATGCCCAACAGAGTTGAAAATAATCACAATTGCAAACTGTAATGAGATAATCAATGTGACGTGCAACAACTCAAGGTTGTAAGAAACTTGATATTTACATAGTGTGAAAAATAGAAGGAACACTCACAGAGCTACAGTATCACACAGTATCGTAATGCAGAAAGTACAGTATTAAAAGTCAGTGAAAATGGATTTTTGCAACTTTTTGTGCAACCTTTTGAGTTTTGTCTATTTCTATTGAACATTGAACATGTGACACAAAATTCAGGTTTCACCTTTTCCTCGTGCTCTGCTGGTTGACATGTGACTACGGTGCCTCCAGTGCTCCTGGGAAATGTGGCCTTACAATTGCTCAACCACTGTAGTTAAAAGAAACGACATCAGTCACGTTCTAAATCGCTAACACCATACAGATGACTATTTAATACTAAATAATCCGTGTCCTTACAGTGAGAGCTGCCTCCTTCCTGTTGTTGTAGGTATCAAGATATTCTTGAAGCTCCAAAACACTGAATTTCATTTTTTCCAGGAGGCCGTAAGACATAATCTATGAAAGCAAAGTTTAGTTATTGAACTGAAATACCACTAATAAGACAGACCTTTTTAAAAGACAAATGTCTCTGTTTTTTTTGTATATATGTATATGTTTAGTACTTCAATTTTTATTTATTATTATTATCATCATCATTATTATTATTATTATCATTATTTTTTATTATTGTTATTGTTATTATTTTATTATTATCATCATTTTTGTACTATGCACTCTATTGCTATAAGATGGATTCAGGTTAATGGGGAAGTGAAGAAGGGGTAGATTAAAGAAGCTTATGCTTCATCCTACTCCTTTTCGGACATGTCATTGTGTTTTATTATTATTATTATTATTATTATTATTGTATTGATTATTGTTGCATTCTACACATGTTCGAAATAAAGCATTCAAATCAAATCAAATCAAAAGTATAAAGTGGGAAAAGTCAAGTCACTCACCGTGTCTGCATCAATAAATAGTGTTGGACACTCTGAGCATGACGTCAGCATCTGAGAAGACTTCAGAAACTTTGATCCTATTCCCCTGAGCCCGTCGCCCAGGTAACTGACGGCATCACATGTGATGGAGCAAAATCTGGTCTGGATACTCTGCAGAGCAAAGATAGGGATGGACATTATTGACTTTGGAGTCTGGTTTGTCCTGGCTCTTATGATATAACTATTATTGTCATTAGACGCTACATAAATAACATGTCATTTGATTTGACAAAACAGGAATACTGTGACTTAACACTTTGATGCATGAATGTACAGTAAGAATAGAATAAAATAGAACAGAATAGAATAGAATACTGCCTCAACATGGGCCACAAACACAGTCAGTATTGTCAAAAAACTCCACTAAAGACTGTATTTTATGAGGAGGTTGAAGCAGGCTGGCCTGGGTACAACTGTGGTGACCTCTTTCTACTGGTGTGCAGTGGAGAGCGTCCTAACACAACTTTCAATGCAGTATTTTCTCAGATTTTAATATACTCTAATACTTGTTATTAATCACTTCATGGAGATAATATACAAACCAAAAGAAACTTTAGTTTAAGGAAAGATTTTATTATGTTTTATTGTGTTTCTACTTTAGTATTTTTAGCTTTAAATGTGTAGCTTTTATTATGTTTTATTGTGTTTCTATCTTAGTATTTTTAGCTTTTATTATGTTTTATTGTGTTTCTACCTTAGTATTTTTATCTTTTAATTTGTAGCTTTTATTATGTTTTTATCTCAGTATTTTTAGCTTTTAATTTGTAGTTTTTATGTTTTACTGTGTTTTTATCTTAGTATTTGTAGCTTTGATTATATTTTATTGTGTTTATCTTAGTAATTTTAGGCTTTCATTATGTTTTAGTGTGTTTTTATCTTAATATATTGGGACTACAACGGTGGATGTGCCCCTACTTCTTGCAGGGTGTGGACCACCTGGGATCATTTACTGTGCAGTCCACATCTCATATTTTGGGATACTTACCATCTAGTCCTTTAATAAATCAAATAATCTAATGACAACTAGCTTTATGTTAAAGGATGTGACTGCAGATCAGGTTCATTAAGAAGAGCAAAGTTACATTTATAGTATGAACTGCAGTGTATGGGATGATATGAAACTAAAACAACAAAAGCCATGAATACAACCGTAGAAGAACTGCAAACTATAGCCACCACATTAAATAAAAGAAAAAGAAGAAACCATTTAAGTATCCATATTCATATTCTGTCTGTGTTTTCTGTGCCTCCCTGTTGGATTTGATCAGTGAAGTGAACACAATCTGGTTAATGAATCTGAGAAGATTTTCGGCAGTGCTTCCTCTGTCATTAATCAGACCTCTGTTAAAAAGAGGCCGAAGGTTAATCACCCAAATAACTAATCCTGTTACCCTTTCAGTTTAATTATTCAGTTTGATGAGGCACAGAGCTCATGGAATTTAGACATGAAGCCGCATTAATACCTGAAATAATGAAGAAAATACGTGGAAAGTGTAGACTGCGCAGGATCCGTCTGAGTCACAGACCAGCTGGTTGATGTGACTCCTCCAAGCTTCTTCTGCGTCGTCGCACGCCGCTGGTTGGAAAGCCGCAAGGATGGCGGAGAAGAAAGGTGACGGCGGCGGGGAAGAACGACACTCCAGCATGTCATCTCTCTCCTCTTCAGCAAGACTGAAAAAGTCAATATCAAAGTAAGATTAATAGATCTATACTTATTTACGACACAAGTGTGTACCTTCAGACTGCATTGGTTTAAAGTGAAAATGGCAAAAGTCATCAAAAATAATGGTTATGTAATCCGGTACTAACTCCTGTGTGCATCATTTACTTAAAACAAACAGAAAATGACACATGAAATGGCTAAAAGCACTTTTTTTTATCAGTACACTGTCATAGATATTGATGTAAGATTGTATTGATTTTGGTTATTGTCAAGAAAACTATGTAAAACAGATAAATATCAGTTCTGAAATTAAACTCTTATGAGCTAATGAGTCCAAACAAATGTACCTTGACTTGTACCAAAAAATTTAAATGACCTGAAGAAAACAAGGGGAAATCTAATATATATATACATATTTTTTTTCTAACTGTATGTTATGGTTTTGTTCCAAACTGAACCTGAGGCAACAATCAACATATTTGGCATTACAGTACATGACATTATTTTAATTTTAATCAAAAGTATAAAAGTTTGATTGCCTTTACCACTTTTTTTTTTTTTTTTTTAGCTTATAGACCAATAATACATAAATGTTAAGATAAAGAACCTGTAGCATTTAAATCTTGGTTTCTGGATCATTTTACATAAGGAAAAAAATTATATTCTATATGAGGATGTGACATTTTTTAGTACTTGGTAATCTATTCTGAATCACATAAAAGAGGTAGATTACTCACTTATCCCAGTGTAGCTTTTTAAATACTAGTCTGTGATTAATATCTGAGTCTCTTATTTATTTATTTATTTATATGTATTGTCATTTTTTAATTAATTATCCTTTTTTATGATGCAGCATGGTGGGAATGTAAAAAAAAAAAAAGCTTTTGTGGATGACTCTATATGTAAACACTGAACAAAAAAAAGTGTGTACCTGGGTAGGCAGCTGTCCAGATCCAGTTCTCCTTTGTAATCACAATGGATTATGTCTGTTGTCAGACTGTCACCACAGTGAAATTCAGGGGGTTCAATGATAGAGAGGGAAATTTCATCCTCATGGCCGTTTGTGTCTTCATCTATTTCAGACACCTCGAGCTACAACAAAGCAATCGGAGCACATGCTTTATAGGCGTTTGTCTAAAGTGATTATGGCAAATACTGAAGCTGCATGCATTAAAGGGATACGCCACCCCCAGGCCAAATTCAGTGTTTCCCCACTGTTACCAGACCTAATTAAGGGTGCGGAAGCATTTTCCTGGCGACCCAGCCAACGTCCGAATCTATGAGAACTGATCACAGGTTGGATTCCTACACTAACTGCATTCTTATGAATCCATTCGTTTTTCAAAATGAAATCAAAAATAAGATAATGAAAAAAAAAAACAAAAAAACAACTCGTTTCTTCATTATTTGTTTCCAAAACCAAAATGAAAAAACGGATAACGATCGTTTTTTTTTTCGTTTTTGTGTTTAAATGAATAATGGAAAAACGGATAACGGACGTTTACCGTTTTGTCCACTGTTGACCTGAAGCCAGTTGAGATACGCGGATTCTTGCCGCGCCAACTAAGTATCTCGTCTAAAATGAATTACTGTACTTGATTTTGTCTCCACATTACTTTCCACGTACTGGGGGGTTTACTTCGATGGTGAATGAAGGCGCAATTCACGGCAAAAACGGCTCGTTTTACTCATTTGTGTATGGGAACTATTTTCGGTGCGGAGAAACACAGCCTTCGCACACCAAGGACTGAGAGCCCCGACCCCCACGTCTTCAGCAACCCAGCGTAGCCGACCTGACGATTCAGGAAACCGTCACCGTGGCTTCAAATGCTTAAATAATCTCTCTCTGCCCACCACACAACTTTGAAGACGGTTCAATTATTATTTTGATCACTAGCAAACTCCGCTCTGCACTGGTTGCTGGAGGCGGAGGGCTCTCACTGACAGTTCTTAGTGTGCGTCGGCTGTGCTTCTCCGCACCAAAAATAGTTCCCATACACGAGCCGTTTTGCCGTGAATTGCGCCTTCATTCACCCTCGAAGTAAATCCCCAGTCCCCGGAAAGTAATGAGGAGACAAAACCAAGTACATTGATTCACTTTAGACGATATACTAAGTTGCCACCGCAAGAATGCAGTTAGTGTAGGAATCCTACCTGTGGTCAGTTCTCATAGATTCGGACATTGGTTGGGTCGCCAGGAAAATGCTTCCACACACTTATTTAGGTCTGGGAACAGTGGGGAAACACTGTATTTGGCCTGGGGGTGGTGTATCCCTTTAACATTCTCCCTCTAATACAGTAAATGTCATCATTAAACACAAATCTGGAGGTAAAATGTTAAACTAACCTTCTCATGGGACCCTATGGACACTCCGTGAGGTGTTGTCTTTTATTTGGTAAATTCAGTGTGCATCAATTGCCAATTAAATATATTAAAGATGTTTGAATTTGGCCACCATTGTAGCACTGCACACATGTTTTGGTACAGGCAATGTGTAAACCTTTTTTGACCTCCCACATGCCAAGAGTTTTTAGTTGTTGCTTTAAGTCACCCAACAGAAGCAATCGGTATACACATTGCCTTCCAACAGACAGACACAGAAAGGAAAAGACTCTTTCTATTGCTGACTAGGAACCCCCTACCATAGACAATTTGAGTAACAATTAAAGAAAAGCACAAGCTAGCCCATATCCCAAGCATTATGAATTACCCCCTTCCAGGTTTTAGTTGATACTCCTACAGCATAACATGCAAATGTACTGAAATATATATATATAGAAAAGGCCACATCATGCACTACTCTAAATAAAGGAAAGTCATACCACCATGAAATAATACTTAAAACATACTCAACATATAGCATTCAAAACAAGCCATGCAACAAATAAGCTCTACTTAGCAAAGTTAGTAAAGAACTCTAGTATAGAACTGCGATAGGAATTAGTATTTCCCAGTATCTCAGACACTCTGAAGCCCTTATTCACCCGCTGCTTCGAGTCCTCAGGCACTTGGACCTCGAAACTTGGCTTTTTGGTGTTCAGAGGAGTGGACTCAGCTGAAGGTGTATCAAATAATGCAGCTGGTGAGTCCGTGCTATTGATCTCTGCTGTCGGAGAGATGTTGACGATCTGCAAAGAAGTAAAGGCAGATTGATTTTCTAGAAATAGTCTGGCTGCTTTAGAAACTGACAAAATTTATGAGAATATTTGACGCTGCAAAATACACAAATTAAATTGCTTCTACAACAGAACAGAATAGAATCGAATCGAATCGAATCGAATAGAATAGAATAGAATAGAATAGAATAGAATAGAATAGGTCTTTGTTGTCATTGCTACAGGAGCAATGCAAATTAGTTTAGCAGCAAAAAAAAACCAAAAACACTTAGGACCTAATTTACTAAAGGTTTGTGAGTGGGAAAATGTGCCTGTGCACTCAAAAACATGTTTAAGTTTATCAAACGAACACAGGGGTCTCAGACCGTCCTGCATGTATTAGATATTTCCCTCTTCCACTAGATTTGATTCAACCACATTGTAAGAGCCAGGTCGAAAAGTGTATTTTGTTTGATAGAATATTGTTTAGATGTGTATGTTCATAATATGTTTGGTGGTGCTATTTCTTTATTGTTATTCTTCAGCCCCCTAGAACGTTGCAACAGCCCCCATTCACTTTGAATTGATGTTCCCAGCCTCCTGTGGGCGTATATTTTTTTTTTCGATAACCACCCGCTGCCAATAGCAACAAGTTTTGTCACTTCAGATTCATGGTACCGTATCACTCCGCAGGTAGTTCGGCCACTTTGAAAATAAATATTCGCTACGGTGTAACGGCTATTTTATCCAGTCTGTTAGAGTAGTAGCAGTAATAAGCTGTAATAACCCGTAGAATCGAAAAATATTACCCTCTTCGGGGCCGTTGAAAAATATTTTTTCTGACAGTAATGCATGAGCAATATATTATCCCTTGGTTATTGTAATTGTAATTTCCCAAAAAGACCACTAGGTGGAGTGCTATACTAGTACATGTTATAGGACGTGAGACTTTTCTCATTAGGAACTGGTCAGTTGGAGGAATACAGCTTTTCTAAACGGCGATCACTGACTACGATCAAAGACAGATTTATGGCTGTTTTGTGTTTTTTTATACTGAAGTTCAACAGTAAATATTTTTAAATGAAGAACCATGAGTTTGGAATTTTGTCGCGTCAGTCTTGTTTTAACTAACCTGCTCCATTAGTGGCATACAAAGAAAGAAGAGGCTGCCACTACACACATGTGTCATCACCCAGCATGTCCAGCAGACTGCTAATGACCCATGTGTTTGTTAGAAGAGGGAAACGTCTAAAACATGCACGAGGACTGGAGTTTGCCCCCCCCCCCACCCCCTAGGACACACAGAGTCACGCCTCTCTAATGGACCAAATAGTTTGCACGACCTATTTAGTGTGATCGCCAAGATAAATGTACTACATGGGCGTTTCTGCCAAATTACTGGGAGGAGTAAGTGCAAATATTTATTTACCAAACCTGAATCTGATGGCGATGGCTGATTTTGTTTCTATATTTAGCACGTCAGAAAGGCAGGTTTTAACTGGCACCGCTTGCATGAAACTGGCTGCAGTTGTGGTGAGGAGGCGGTGTAGGAACAACCAAAGGCAAAGCAGAGAACGAATCTGTTCTGCTCACACCATTATATTTAGAATGATGAAGGAAAAAGAATTGACATAGTACAGTATAGCCTCCCCAGGATTTTAGAACTTATAGATCAGAGGTGTCCAAATCCAGTCCTGGAGGGCCAGTAGATCCTGCCTCTTCCATCACACCACCTGGAAGCCATTACATCAAGGGTCTCAAACATGTGGCCCGGGATCCAAATGCGGCCCGCCAACAGCTCCAATGCGGCCCGTAGGATGAAGAGCATAATAACTTATTAAATGACTCCGTGTTTTTTCTTTGCGTATAAATGATGTCAACTTGAAATGTTTGCCATTGTTTAACTGCAAAAGATGATATTAAATTATGAAGATATTGACATTTACAAACTATTCTGTAACAAGAAAATGTGAAAAACCTGAATAAATATGAACAACCTGAAATGTCTAAAGAAAATTAGGCACAATTTGAACCAAATTGAACAGTTTAGTTTCTTTGTAGAACTAAACCATAATAAAACACATGGACTAATGATAAATTGAAGCAGGATAGTGTTAAAATGTTAAAATTCCCCTTATTTTCCTTATGAAACGTCACCTTTCACCTTTCTGGATAATTTCTAAAAGTATCTCCATAATTTAATGGGAGGGGTTACATTAAAAAGATGACGAAAATTTGGAGTTGTCATTATTTATAGGTTATTATGTTTTTATTTTACTGGACCGTCCCATTGGAGATCAAATCAGGCTGAATGTGGCCCCCGAAGAAAATGAGTTTGAGACCCCTGCATTACATCATTATCAGACTTCCTCTGAGCTTCATGATGAGCTGATCATTCATTGAACCAGGTGTGGTGGAAGAAGGACTTCTGTAAAACAGGCAGGATACTGGCCCTAGAGGACTGGATTTGGACACCCCTGTAAAAGATGAACTGGAGGATGACTTGGGGCCAGTCACAAGGAACGTTACATATAAAATAAGGTAACGTAAGATAAGATAAGACTTTATTTATCCCACAACGGGGGAAATTCACATGTTACAATAGCCAGCGATGTAGAGGAATATAGGGAGAGCAAAGAGAAGAACAATATAGATAAATAACTAGAAAAGCACTCTGAGAGCGCAGACCTCCACCAAGGTAGACCCCCCCACACTCCGATCACCCCCAAAATGAAATCACTTCTTCCTGTTCACATTTCCAACATATCCTGAAAATTTCATCAAAATCCGTCCATAAGTTTTTGAGTTATCTTGAACACAGACAAACAGATGAACAGATAAACGCCGGCAAAAACATAACCTCCTTGGCGGAGGTAATAATATATGTACACAAACACAGATAATGAGAAAAAGAAAAAAGACTAGATGCTATTTGCACTATACAAAATATACAGGCTTAAAAAAATATATACAGAAGGGACAAAACTATGTGAAGATGAGATAAATAAGAATAACAGTATGTATATATATATATATATATATATATATATATATATATATATATATATATATATATATATATGTATAGAGAGAGAGAGAGAGAGAGAGAGAGAGAGTGAGTATATATACTGTATATATAAATTGCACATAATATAATATAATATTCACTGTTGCCATTAGTACTGGTGTATCCCAGGGCAATTTTTCCAGTACACTGTCCCCATGACGACAACCAGTAGCGTATGAAAAATCCTCATTTAAATACTGTAGAGCAGTCTCCAAAGCTTTGCACCTGTTGTCATTTGTGCAAGTAATCTTAGTTAATCACCCGTGACATGCAAATGAATAGCACATGCATTTTTTTAGGGTGAGTAAGCAAAGCAAATTTGCAGCTGTTGTTTGCAATCTTAGTAAATGAGGCCCTTAAAGTTCAAAGAGAATAAAAATATTGCACAAAATTATACTTGAAATATAAACTGAAGAGTAATGAGAATATACACAAAAAAAATGTAAGAAAGCTATGGATAAAATATATATATATATACAGCATGTAATGATATATATTTATAAGGTAAATTAAAAAAAAGGTGAGACTGGAAGAATAGCTAACAAATAAGGAGCAAAAAAAGAATTAAACATTTGTCATAATTGAATGGCTTTATAAGATAGTATAAAAATATATATATATATAATAAGGAGCCTTTTTTCCAGTGGTTGTCAACCATAGTTGGTTTGTTTGACTACAGTACTGTCCTACAAAAAACAAAAAGGCAGTAACTGCATGTTTTGGCAAAAATGAGTTCTTATTTTTTTTTTGTTTTACAACATTCAAATCATTCTTTGTCATGTAATAAAATATCTCATCTCAAATGTCTGTCGTTTTGGAAAAAATTGGTGGGTGTTTGTACAGTAACTACAAAAAGTACTAGTAAAGAAAAGCAAAAAGGCAGTAAAGATCATTACTGTGTTCTTACCAATGTCTATTTAGGACCCTGCCCCAATAGTTTACAGTCAGTCACTGTATTAGACTGAAACAGATTATGGAATTACCGTATTTTCCGCACTATACAGAAAGGCACATTAACATTGAATGGTTTGGGTTTTTCATATATGAGGCACATTAAGAGAAGTCAAAATCATGGGATAAAAAGACAAAATTATGAGATAAAAAAAACAAAATTATTAGATAAAAAAGCAAAATTTATGAGATAAAAAGTCTAAATTATGAGATAAAAAGTCAAAATATGAGATAAAAACAAAAATTATGAGATAAAAAAGTCAAAATTATGAGATAAAAACTAAAATTATGATAAAAAAGTAAAAATTATGAGATAAAAAAGTAAAAATTATGAAATAAAAAGTAAAAGTCATGAGATAAAAAGTCAAAATTATGAGGTAAAAAGTCTAAATTATGACATAAAAAGTCAAAATATGAGATAAAAACAAAAATTATGAGATAAAAAGTAAAAATTATGAGATAAAAACTAAAATTATGATAAAAAGTAAAAATTATGAGATAAAAAAGGAAAAATTATGAAATAAAAAGTAAAAGTCATGAGATAAAAAGTCAAAATTATGAGATTAAAAAGTAAAAATTATGAAATAAAAAGTCAAAATTATGAGATAAAGTCAACATTCCCAGTCACTCAGCACTACCAGAATGAATCTACATATAAGGCACACTGGTTTTTGTAGAAGTAGTTAATATGCAGTAACAATAACTGCCTTTTTACTTTGTAGGTCAGAATAGGCAGAACTTACGAGCTGTGAGTGGGACAGTATCTGGCTGGCAGTGAGGGAGTCCTCCTCTGATGAATCATCGGAGTCCTCGTGGACGCTCTTGCTGAGGCTGGGCATGCTAGTGGACAGCTGGTTCTCCTCCAGAGGCTGCAGGTCACTTTGGTCCAGACTATCCATAGAACGTCTACGCACACCCCAGTTAAAGTTGTCCATAGTCTCCCCCTGTAACAGAAAAAACAACCATCAGTGACTCTTCTCTAACCCAGACACATGCTTAAATATTAAATAAAGTATATGCACACATCCACACAACCATGCAGTGCTGCTTTAGCTTCTAACCTGATGATCAAACAAATACTGGAGCTGAAGGTTTTAACAGCATACGCTCAAATACATTTGATAGTGGTGAAGTGGAATTAATTATTTGGTGATTTTTTTTTTACCTCAAATAAACAATGTTACATGTGGTGATTTGATAATTAACACTGAAAGAAACCAAGTAACTAAAGTAACTCAGTAAAAATACTTCATTACTGTCGTTAAGTAGATTTATTTAGGTATCTGAACTTTATTTGAATATTTATTTTTCTGGTAACTTTTTACTTTTACTCACATTTTTGTGTTAATATCTGTACTTTATAGTCTTTACATTCTCAGAATAGACTCATTACTTTTACAAACTAAACACATGTGACACTATGATAAATCAGTCGCTTCAGAGAGAAAATCATTCAAGGAAAGAAACTGTGACTTTATATATGATAGTTATAGGACTATTATCGCATAATTGTGACTTTTTATTTCAGAATTTTGACTTTTTATCTCATAATTTTGACTTTTTAATTTAATAATTTTGACTTTCTAACTCATGATTTGGAGTTTTACTCTTAAAATTATGCATTTTTATCTCATATTTATAACTACTTTTTTTTTATCTCATCACTTTTTTATCTCAATTGTGACTTTTCTTCCTCCATTTTTCCTAAATTTCCTGCCCATATCCACAAAACTGAGTAACTGTGACCTGATCAAACACATTATCTACACATTAACTCACTTTTAAAGGCTTTATTTTAGATACTTTTGAAACTTTTCCGATTTTCTGAAGTATTATTGTATTCATGACAAAAAAAACTGTTTTACTTTTTACTTTTGTACTTTATTACAATTGAGAAGTTAGACTTTTTTACTTTTACTTAAGTAGAAGAGTTGAATCAGTACTTCAACTAAAGTCAAAATTGTGAGATAAAAATTTTAAATCATGAAATAAAAAGTTAAAATCATGAAAAAAAAAAAGTCAAAATTATGAGATAAAAACTTACAAAAATGTCCCAAATTATATGTTGGTGAAGGAGTAATGTTTGAGTTTTAATACTTTAGTTAAATATATGGTCAGTAAAAAAAATGCATAAATCTATGTTTTATGTTATAATAGACCCTGTGAGGTGGAAAAAGAAATATATATTTTTTTATTGTGATTTTTGTAGTGTGACCAACAAAGTTAAAGTTAAGTTAAAACTGAAATATGATCAAGCACCAGGAGAGATAAAGTGACAACATTTCAACTAAGGTCTGAATATAAAAGTAATCAGTGTGTATTTTTTTTTAAGTCTAAATGCAAACACTACTTGGGA
This sequence comes from Siphamia tubifer, assembly GCA_020466265.1. Taxonomy (NCBI): domain Eukaryota; kingdom Metazoa; phylum Chordata; class Actinopteri; order Kurtiformes; family Apogonidae; genus Siphamia; species Siphamia tubifer. The sequence goes on along the minus strand of CM035795.1, from coordinate 41,469,046 downwards.
AAGTTTTTAAGTAAAACATCATTGTTTTGTTTAGAAAACATAGAAATAGAACATTATATTTGTCACTTTTAAATCCATGACGTTACAAAAGTCTGTCAGTATTGTTTAAATCCTACTTTCACTGTGACAAATGTGATATAAAAAGCAGAACCTGAAAACATTCTTTGTTCTTACGTCTGTAGATGGAGCTAAAATCACATTTATGAAGTTGAAAATACTTTTTTACTGATGTCATTTCAGAATGTCATTGAGTTGATGGAAGAGCCAAATAATGACAGTGAAATAACATTAACCTTTAACCCTTTAACCCCTGATGCGTCAGCGCTGACACGTTCTGAATGGATGGTTTAGTTTAAAAATTCAGAAAAATTAAATGAAAAAAAAAAAAAAAAGGGTTTTCACTGAGTTTTGTTGATGGAACTGAACTATAAATAAATAAAATAAACAGATGTCAAAAAGCAACAGACTGAGAAAAAAAAAAAAGAAGCCAAAACTAAAAGTATTGGAACCAAATTACAATAAATTATTTATTTTAAACATTTTTTTTTACTCAAGTGTGTTTTGTAAATTGTTTCATGGTATTTGTTATTTTGTAAATATTTATCAGTTTATTTGTTGCTCATTTTGTCGTTTATTTTTGTAGATTTAGTTTTTTATTTTAGCAATTCTCTTCAATTTTGTTCCGTTTGCGTCTTACGTTGTTCATGTTACGTATTATTTTGTTGGTTTGTTCATTTTTTTTTTTCATTTTTATTGATCACTTTGGCTGTTTTTGTTCATTTGTTGTTTATTTTATTTATTTATTTATTTATTTTTATTGTGGAACTGCTAAAGTCTCAGGAGTTAAAGGGTTAATTAATTTGAATGTGTCTGTGAATGTCAGCTGCTATGATGCAACAATGATGGAAATATATATTTGTTCAATTTGAGCCACTGGTTATGTTGTTTTAAAAGTGCAAATATACTCAATGCAGGAAGTTGTTTATATTTAAAATATAATCAGTGTGAGAACTAAAGAAGGAAAGTGTTTTGTTGTCATTGCTGTGTCTTCATCAAACATGTCAATTGTATGATGAGCTGAAGGAGACTTTCTGTCTACAGTGTTTAAGGAAACATTACTAGGTTACTGTTGCTCCCCTGGTTATTTAAGGTTATTTTGAGTTGGCATTTATCCAATTAATTGGTATTTAACCCTTTAACTCCTGATGCGTTAGCGCTGACGTGTTCTGAATGGATGGTTTAGTTTAAAAATTCAGAATAATTTAAAAAAAAATTGTGTTATTTTACTGATAATTTTGTTTATGGAACTGATGTAGAGGTGTTGAAAATCAACTGATAAAGAAAAAAAATCCAAAGTAAAACTACTGGAACAAAATTACATCACTAGTCATTTGGTTCTTTTTTTTTTATTTTTTTTTTTTTACTTCATTTTGCTTTTTGTTTTTTGCATTTATCAACTGATAAAGAAAAAAAAATCCAAAGTAAAACTAATGGAACAAACATTTTTTCTTATTACTTGTTATCTTGTGAATATGTATTAGTTTCGTACTGATATTGTTGCTTATTTTTTTTCTAAATTTTGTTGATTTCTTTTATTATTTTTCTTCACCTGTGTGCTGTTAGTGTCATGTTACATATTATTTTATTAGTTTAATATTCATTTTTGTTCATTTTACTCATCACTTTGGCAGTTTTTGTCATTTTGTTACTTATTTTATTTTTTTACTTTGGAATTTCTTATGCCTCAGGAGTTAAAGGGTTATTAACCAAACATGGAAAAGGGATAAATTTATATGAATTGTTAAAATTCTTCTGTCTGTTCGGCAACAAAGGCAAGGTTTTGGACAATGTAGAAGTCTGTTGTCTCATCTCATTAATGTGTTTTTCATGATAAATACATTTGCTTCTCCCAGTATGGGCTGGATGTTTGTGTCCTTACTTGAAATTCCTGTCCAGAGCGGTAGAATTCCCATAACAGAACATATATTTTAACATTTTACAAACAGTGTACTGTCATTTCATTTGGATATGAAGGCATGCACACACATGTGCATTGTCTAAATTACCATATTACTGAGCAAACACAGCAAGAAGAAGATGCAACATGACTAAACTTACCTGTAGCTCCTAGATAGCACACAAAGAAAAAGCAGAAGAAAGAAAGCCCATTACACAGAGCAGGCAGAACAAACATGTTGTATCTGCATGATAAAAGTCACTTTTGTCTTTGTCTTACAGTTGGATCAATAATATATATATATATTTTTTTTTTTTTTTGTTTTCATTTTACATTCATTATAAAAGAAGATGGACTTATTGGTTCTGAGACTCACCTCTCCATCTTCCAGCTCCACATCCAGGAAGTCAAAGTCTCTAAACACTCTGAACTGCTGCTCTGACGTGTTGTCATCTGTGTTTTCTGGTTCCCGGGTCCCGTCATCAGAGGACACCAGGCTCGGCTGGTGTTCCATGAGGTCAAGCTCCCCACAACTGGAGAAAATAACCTAGAAAAGTCAAGCAAAAACAAAAAAGTGTGGTTATAAAAACCAGTTAGTATCAAAGTTCAATGTGTTTTTTTTAATTAAAGGAGTGATGTTTTTTTGTTTTTAAAAAAAAACTGAATTATGCATTTTAAAACATTTCCCTGTGGGCTACATAATATATATATATATATATATATATATATATATATATATATATATATATATATATATATATATATATATATATGTTGAACCACATTTTGCTATAACAGTGCATTTTGTAATAAATGTCAAAAATGTAATAACTTTTTCATTTAATTTTCTAATAAACTGCTGCATTTTGTAATAAATTTTGCCACATTATGTAATAATTTATTCCATTTTGCAGCAGCAGGTGCTTTGATGGTGTAGTATTAAAAGTCTAGGAGCTGTTTGGGAAACATTACAAATGGTTTATGTCTTGGCTGGTAATTAAACATAGTAGACAATATGGAAAATTTGAAATTACGGAAATATTTTGGAAATAGAAAATGTAGTTTTTTATTTCGCCTTTTGAGGCAATTTCATATTTGTTTACAATGAATCTTAGTGGATAAATTATCTGTTCACAGCAGCTCTATAAACAAGCAGAAGACACTTATTGTTGTTTAAACTCTTAAGCCCTAAGGGGGTTTTCTGGCATATTCCGGCTAAAATACATGCCCAAATTTACTTTAATAAAATACAATTAAACAAATAAACTATGCTTTAGAATTGTTATTACGTAATGCACCATGTTATTACATTTTCCAGGGAATAATCTTCTCAAAATGTAATAACTTATTACATAATGTGTCAAAATTTATTACAAAATCTGTTTTTATTACAAAATTAAATGAAAAAGTTATTACATTTTGGACATTTATTACAAAATATGGCTCAAAAGGGTCTGAAATCTTCATTAATTCAACTCCACAGGTCCATCTTCAACCCTATTTTATAAGTAATGTCCAGAAAAGGTTGTTACTCTGTTCCATTAAACCACTTGAGTTCATTAATATAATCAACAGCTCAATATTTTAGGGAATCATCTCAAAGTTTGGACATATTTTCAGTATGGACGACAACCGCTGCTGCTGATAAACAATTATGTCCGACTCTGAGGAATGTTGATAATAAATCTTGACCTTACATGTGTAAATGTCATGATGTAACTAGTTTAAAGATAGTTTTGCAGCACCTACAGTAGAGGGTTCAAATGAATAAATGCAGGTTTATCTAAATATGAGCCTTTTAAACATGTGTATTATATCTTACTGAAGGATTTTTTGTGAGTCCCACTTCTTGTCCACACAGAGATAACACATTCACAAGCTTCTCTCGTGTTCTTTTCTAGAGGGAAAAGAGAGAATATTCAAAGATGACGCTCAAATATTGTCCACATTAACATGTAACATGAAGGGCATAATCATTTTAATGTGTTCACTGTCAAAAGTATATTTTTCTCATTACTAGTCAAAATATCTCATCACACTTACATCATTTTCAGTCATTTTCCAGTCAGACATAATAATGTATTTTTAGATGATAGATCTTAAAGCAAAATCCTATTTCTAAGATCATTTTCACTTGTTAACTTAACTCAATATTATTTTTTTTCTTAATTCAAGTTAAATAAAGTGGCACCAGGCCCAACCAACTGTACCCCTTGCAAACATTTGACCTGATTTGCTCTATTATCATTGTAAAACACAATGTTGGTGACCTTGACCTTTGACCTACATTCACCAAAATCTAATGGGATCTATTCTGGACCACCTCGTGGAAATTAGTCCAGTAGTCTTTGTGCAGTGTTGCTAACAAACGCACAAAACACACAACTAAACTTGAGCACCACTAAGCAGCACCAGTCTTCCAAGGTTTGGATCTGGATGTTTGTGAATTATTTGTAAACTAGTGTTCTGTGTTTGCTAATGATATATTTTATCCGTCATTAACAATTCCTTAGAGGGTTTAAAAAAGTTCAAAGAAATCCTCAGTCCCATGTTTGAGATATGACTATTTCAATATTTGACCACTCTGACGTTATGTAACATCATGCAACGACCAAATTTCACATGTTAGATCTAATGTTAAAAATAAAGCACAAGATATTGTCAGATTTAACTAAATATAATAATAATAATAATGGATTAGATCTATATAGTGCTTTTCAAGGCACCCAAAGCGCTTCACATTAGTGTTCCATTATTCATTCACTCTCACATGCTCTCTCTGGTGGTGGTAAACTACATATGTAGTCACAGTTGTCCTGGGGCAGACTGACAGAAGTGTGGCTGTCACCGAACATTCATACTCATTCATACAACAGTGTGAGTGACTGGAGGCAAGGAGGGTGAAGTGCCTTGCCCAAGGACACAACAGACTGACTAGGACAGAGTGGGAATTGAACTGCCAACCCTTTGGTTAATGGACGACCTGCTCTACCAACTGAGCCATGGCTGCCCCTAAAAATGCAATTGAAAAATCTGGGAATAATCGCAAATATCGAAGAATCGCAATTTAAATCGAATCGGCACCCAAAAAATCGTAAAAGAATCAAATCGGCATGAGAGCATCTCGTCCCAGCCCTATTATCAACAATCACTGAAAGTTCCATCACATATGTCCATAACTTTTTGAGTTATTTTGCTGACAAACAAACGTAAGGACCCTCATCTACCCTTTATGGGGGTGGGGTAAAAATCTGCCAATGGGACAAGTGAAAATGATCTTGGTAAGAGTTCTTGATATAACATATTCAATATATATCATCTAAATATAAGGTCTTATATCTCACGTAAAAGTCACTCTTTAGGTGATTATGTTTTATTTTAAGTGTGATGAGATATTTAGACTAGAAATGACAAAAATACATTTGTAAGATGTAGAAAATGTAGGTTTTTTCCCATTGTGTGTCAGATAAACATTAAAAATATGCAGAATATGGTGTTATTATAACCAGACATATGTGACTGCAGTGATAAATTGTAAGCTTTATTTTAAGGTGGGATGAAAACCCCTTGCTTACTTGTGAGGACTGAGGCCTTTTCCAGCTGACTGGCACCAGGACATTGTTTGACGTAGATCCAGACGAGGTAGAGGAGGTGCTGCGGGTCACTGCGATCGTCCTGCTTCTTCCATCTTGACCCGGAGAGGCGTGAAGGTCATCGTAACGCCGACCAATCACTGGCGTCTAACCGAACAACACAAACGGCCATGAGTCAGAGGAAGTTTGGAAAATAGTGAAGCCCCCCTCTGCTCAGCTATTCCATTCATATCAGCTCCTTCTGATGGTACTGGAAGAGTCTGGAATTTAATTATTATTATTATTTATTTATTTTTTTTAATCTGTCACAGCATTTTTTTTACCCTGTTCATAGTTGTTTCCACTTTCCCTCATATAAGACTAAAAAAACCCCCATCTTTTTCTTCTTCCCCCGGTCCAAAAATAATCAATATATTTTAAGAAATATTGCTGCTTTATCCAATGTATCTTTACTTTAAATACACACGCTGTTCTCCATCCACTCAAACATACTGATTCACATACAAAGAACAGCGGCAACAGCTGACATCATTTCCTGCCATTCATGAACTACACAAATAGCTCCCTGTTCAGTTCCCACACATGCACCACTCTCTCTGTATCTCTGGCGTCACTTTCCAGCTCTGCGCTCCTTGGCTAATTGTGTTTACCTTCCATGCTTTCAAGCTAATCTCACGGGGCAAAAAAAAAAAAGAAAAAAGTAAGAAATATCAGCATTAAGGGAAAGGAAATAATATTTCCTTTCCAAAAAAGCTTAAAAAGATTCCACAAAACCTCAACATGTACCACACCCTGGAAAACACAGGAAAAAATATGGGAGAAACATCTCATCTCAGCATGCTACAGCAAACAATTTCAACACAAATGACATTCATTGTGAAGGAAAAATAAGTCTGAGAGGTGATATTTACCTCAGATATGTCAAAGTGGAAGTCCAGTGTTTTCCCAGGCAAGGCCTTGGAGGAGCGGTCCCAGACTCGACTGACGTCCTCATAGGAGAGGTCACTTTGTGGCGATGACGGCTGCACTAAACTGGCCGATCGAGAAACCACCAGCTTCAGAATATTTAGCGCTTCCCTCCAGTGGATGGTCTATAATGTAGACATAAAGACAGCAGGTCACCCATACACACAGAGCAGACATTTAACAAACACCCACATGTTTAGCAGGAGACGACCACTAATGTGTCTTTCTGTGTTTCATGTGGGTCTATTTTTGGAGACTGAGGTGTTCTGGCAGATGTTTTACAGTAGGAAGCGAAAGGAAAATAGAGTGAGCATGAGAAAGAGCAGAGGCGAGCCTGCAGCAGTGAGGCAGACTGTTTATAGTTTGGGTGTGTCTACACATTTACTGCACTGACACAACATAGCTTTTTTTTCCTTCCTTTTTTCCCTGCGAACACTTACAAAAAGGAACAAGGAACACAAGACTCTTACTCAGACCTCAGTGTCTAAAGATTTCCACTGATCACATAAGATCTAGGTGATCCAAGAGTTTGGACTTTCCAAGCATACGCCCATTCAGTGAAAAGTTAAAACACAAACATCCAACTGTCCTTAAATATGACTCAGGTTTGGGAAATAATTACAAAAAATTCATTATTACTATGAATTTGTAGAGATTTGAGGTATTCATTCCTTATATAACCGTCTATTTATTATTACTTATTAGTTTTACTTCATTTAGTTTTTATAATTTGCACATCGGAGTTCAGTTAATATTAATTAGTTTCTGTAGATTTCTGTAAATCTATTAATTATACCAACACTAAAATACCTAGAACTTGTTTTATGGTGACTTACACATGTTTTTTTTTTCATTTTACATAACCCTATCCTAAGTGATTGGCATTCATTATAAGATTATTCTCTGCGTTTTACATTTTTATTTAGAGAAAAATTAAACATTCACATATATTTTTGAGGTTTTCATTCATTATGTAACTGTCTATTTCTTATTACTTATTAATTTTACTTCATTATGTTAGTTTAGCTTTAATAATTTGCACATCGGAGTTCACTCAATATTCATTAGTTTCTGTATATTTAGGTAAATCTATGAATCATACCAACATTAAAAAAGCTAAAGCTTATTTTATGGTGACGTTTAAATATATTTCTCATTTTATTTAACCTATCCTAAGTGTTTGGCATGAATTATAATATTATTCTCTGCATTTTACATTTTATTTAGAGAAAAATCAAACCTTCATGTACATTTAATTTACTGATCATGAAAATACTAATAAAAACTTAAAGTCAAAGCACATTTAACTGAAGAAAATATTATTTCAACAAAATACGTTTGACCAAGCATAAAAATCTGCATCTACAACCACTGTCATTTAATAAAATTGTTTTTCCATGTTCAACAGGTCAATGGTTCTTTATTTGTTAACATTCTGCTGAAAAACTATTGGTTAACTTCATACCAAATTTGTTTTTAAGATTGATCATGATCCAGAATAGATCTCATTACATTTTGGGAAAAATCTGTCACAATTATTATTATTTTATTTTTAGATTTTTTTAAATTTTTTTTTATTTATGCTTCCAATTTACATATAACATGTGGAATTTCAAATGTCTGTTGCAGCATTTCATTACATTTTGGGGAAAGTATGTCAAAGTTCAAAATGTTTTACTTCTTTTTTCTTCATTTACGTGGCACACACACACACACACACAGACACACAGACACACACACACACACACACACAGACATGATGACATCAGCTGGATCGATGCCAGAATAAGCTACAATAGACGCTAGTACCAGGGTTTGTTCTGTTTGACACCAGTTATTAATTTAAGAATTAATGGTTAAATATTTTAGATCAGTAATTGCATTTGTTATCTGGTGGGTGTTTATGTGTTTGAAGGTTAATAGGATGTGAGGTTCAGTTCACTTTCTAACAGAAACATTTAATGGGCTACTCTTTATTTCTATATCCATAGTACATTTCAGAGTCTATAGTTTTTCACTTTTATTGCAGTAATAAAGGTGAATCAGTACCTCTCCTTTAAATGGTGTTTTCTACACAAAATAAATAAATAAATAAGAAGAACATCTATACCTTTAGCTCTGAAATAATAATAAAATAGGACAGTTCAAGATCATATTTTTTTTACCTGAACAAATTTCTCAATTGTCTTGAGCACCTCCATGTTGAAAGGTTTGGCTTGAATTCCACTCAGGTCCATGTGACTCAGGAGGCTGTAGATGATTTGTAAAAGTGTCTGCTGCATACTAGGGAGCCCTTTCTCCAACAACTGTTAGAACCAAATTCAAATTATTGATTATTTTCACTTTGATATCAGTGGTGTACACGTAAAATGCTTCTGGAATAAGTCTGATGATATTTTACCACATATGTGTTACTGATAAAAAAAAAAAAAAAAAAAGTCTTTTAAATGCTGGTTGGCTCATGTTTACAAGATAAGTCTGGGGTTAAAATGTGAAATTCTGATAATTAACAAGAGAATAAAGTTTTAGTCTCAGATCTACTTCCAAACACTGTCTGCATATTATGATCCATTCACTTTACAGGTTCTTTCTAGTGGAATATTTACTATATACATTATAGTATACATGTACATAAACCAGCATATATGTGGAATAACACACCATCATATATATTAAAAACATGAGCTTAACCAACACTAAAGTCATTTATTTTCTGATTCATCTAATTAAAGTATGTAAACTTTAGCACATTTATTGTCTGAAGCAGATACTTACGAAAAAAAATGTAGACCAGTAGCCTAGCTGCGCTATTCCCATTCATTACATGTATAGGTCTAGTTGGGCTTCATAGTCAGGGGAGGCGGGGCTAAAATATTGTCTTTCAAATCCCTCTGTATGCAGTAGGACGGTACTACAACCAATCAGTGTAATCTTTAGGAAGACGTAGTTAGACGCTGGAAAGTTTACAAAGGATTCTGGAGAAAGTTACGAATGACTAAACAAAATGGTGGATTATGGAGTTTAACGAATGTTGTCACTTCTGTAAAAAGAATTTAAAGATTGCTGACATTTTCAACAGCCATCTATAGTCATTGTTCGTCTTCTATGGTTGTTTTCTGTTGTTTGTCTCCGAATCGTCGCAGCTCTGTCGTCACTTTGTTACGCCCGCCCTCTGACTCTATACTTCATCGTGATTGGTTGTCTAGTTTCAGCGAAATCCAGCCAAAAGTTACATTGAGCGTAACTAGACCGTCTAGGATAGTAAATTAGCTTTACTGCCACTAGAAGCATCTAGTGTGGCTAGGCTAGTAGCCCAATGTATTCTAACAATTTATTTAACATTTACAGCAGCTCAGTAAATATGGAACAGTTACCACATGTGTACAAACCTCTGCCATGTACGTGACCAGATTCAGGGTGATATCTGAGAAAGCTTCATGAAGGTATCGACACACAACATTGACCCAGGAGAAGCAGTCCCGGGTGTAGGAGTGTGTTTTATACAACGTCATGACATGAGCGAGGTTGGAGAGCTTGGTGTTCTTCTCCTCAAGACATACCTGAAAAATAGAAAAATACATCAACTCTCATCATGTGGTTGCTTTTGGTGAGACTCTTCATCATACAAATGATTATTTTTGGTCATTTCTGTAAAAGCTTACATAATTCCCAAGTGGAATCATTCTTTTTTTCCCCTTAGAAAGTTACTAAACAACAGGGACCAGTGGATGCATCTCACCTCATAATGGTTTTGACATGTTCAGTTTTGATCATTTCTGCATGCATTAAAAGACAGTCCATACATTTACATGGTGTTTTTTTTATTTTTTTTTTAATTCTGAATGATTTATTACAAATAAAGCACTTCAGAATTAAAGCTATTTCCTTCGTCATGTTAATTCTGAATAAGTATTTACAGAACGGGTGTATTCTGCTTTAGTTAATTCGGCTTTAAGAGCTGGGGGTACAGAGGGTTCTGATTGGACAGAACGCCCACATGACATCTTAACGTCTACCGGAAGAAAACAACCAATGTTGGGGGAGATTAATTATTAATTTCTCTATAAGGGGTAAAGTAGAAGCAAACCTGTGCTATTCTTTCAGCAACATCTTGACAGAACTGTGTGGGGCCGTCAAAGTTTTGCACGAGATGTGGAAGTAGGCAGAGGACGTTCAAGGGGAAACCTAGAAAGAGACATGATTTTAATATTTAGCATGAAACCAAACCATTTAGGGATTTGTTTCAGTAAAATGAGAGCATGCATTATGGAGTGATTGTTTTTGGACAAAATTAAGCGTATTCACAGGAAAGTAATGTGTGAATATTTGGGAAATGGTTGTATTTGAGCATAAAAATACATATTTGCAAACTCTAAAACAAGTCCATTTGTACTTTTAATGTGTTGTATGTTTGATATTTGTCACAATACGGATTGCAAAATTACGAGTACACTGTCTTCAGTACGAATACGAATTTCTCAGATGGAAGAAAGTGGTCAAAAACACATCATCGTTTACGTCATCGCACCATGAGCATTATCCATTGAACACAGAAAACAGATCATATTCAAACCATCACAGCTCAGCAGCAACTTCACTTCTAGAAGTTCTAGAAACTCTGTGACTTGTAGCACAGTGCGGTTTTATCCATTTCCTTTATGACTGAAAGCAGAGGGAAAATGACACAAGGGATTACAGCAGCTGTGATGTGATGACATAAACAATGATGTATTTTTCACAACTTTTTTCCATCTGAGAAATTTGTATTTGTCCTGAAAATAGTTTTTGATGTAATTTTTCAATGTGTATTCTAACAAATATCAAACACACAACACATTATAAGCACAAATGGACTTATTTTATAGTATTTATTTTCTGTTTTATTTTATCTGCTATATATATCATACCATACAATTTGTAATGTGCAATCTTTACATAGTTTGTCCCTTCTGTATATATTTTTCACTCTTGTATATTATGTATAGTGTACATAGCATATAGTCTTTTTCTTTATATCTGTGTTTGTTTACATATAGTATTTGTTATCTATATATTTCTTCTTTTTCCTGTCCCCCTATTGCAGTATATCACTGGCTACTGTGACATGTGAATTTCCCTAATGTAGGATCAATAAAGTCTATGCTATGCTATGTTATGTTATGTTATGTTATGTTATGTTATGTTATGTTATGTTATGTTATGTTATGTTATGTTATGCTATGCTATGTTATGCTATGCTATGCTATGCTATGTTATGTTATGTTATGTTATGTTATGCTATGCTATGCTATGCTATGCTATGCTATGTTATGCTATGCTATCCAACCAAAGATGCATGCATATCCCAAATATGCACGGGTTACTTTCCTGTGAATATGCTTAATTTTGTCCCAAAAATCGCTCCATACTGCATGAGTTAAAGCCAGAGCATACCTATGGCTTGTGAAGTATCCACAACAGGCACTCGTGACACAGCAGTGAGTTGGCAAAAGAGTTGGAGTGTGAGGTCAGTGGTGGACAGAGAGGTGAAGCCCTTTAGCAGCAGCTGTTGAAGGCCGCTGAAGCTGCTCCATTTCAGCTGGCTCTGCAGTTTCTCCAGCTTCTCTCTGTTCTCCTGTTTGTCCAGTGACATGTGGCCCAGCAGCTTATTCAACAGCCTCAAAGACATCTGATACTCAAACTCAAAGTCCGACTCCATCAGCGACACTGCCACCCAGAAGATGGTGGCCAGCAGGTTGCTTGGGTGGTTGATGTTGGTGGGGTCGCTGATGTTATCTTTAGATAATGCTTGGCTGCGGGCTTTGGCTAGCAGCATCTGTTGTTCGCAGGCCTGGATACGGTCCAAAGTAGCACTACGAGGCGGGTCGGATGACCTGTCTGTCTCACCAAACTTTTTGGGGACGGATGAGCTCCTCTGGTGTCGAGTCCTGTCTTCTCGTCTAAGGTTGAGCTGTCCTGTACTTTTTCTGTTGGACACAAGCTTCAGTGTGGTCATGAAATCTGGAGACGCGGCTCTGGAATGGCAGAAAATGAAAGACAGTTTAAATGATGTGACTTTTTTAAGCTCTTCAGACATAGCAAAGTACGAGTTTGGACTTTTTTTTTTTACATTAAATAATTGCCGTTTTTGGAAACAGTACAAATCAACAGTTTTTTTCAGGTGCTTTTTTTCTCCCTTTAATAAAGCTGTGAAAATCTTGTCCCTAAAAGAGGATTCTGGGTCTCAGGAGGTGAAAAAAAAAAATATTGAAATTTAATTCAATTCATTTGGATCTCCATTTTGCATTGGTTTAAAGGGATAGTTTAGTATGAATCTGTATGGGATCACCTTTTTTAACTTACCCCCGACAGTGTCCCGTGAGTCGAGTTCTGGTCCAGGTTTGGTCAAAGCAAAAGTAGTCCCGGCAGGTTTCCTGTGGTCAACAAAATAAAATGTGCTTCTTCTCAAAACAGTATGTGTTCAAATGAGTCAATCATAACAAAGCCATCAAGGAACAAAAACTCACACCTCATAACTGCTTAGAGCTACTTTCTCTCAATAGTGATCAATGCACGTCGTCACTGCTAACAGCTGTGCACCTGCACGTAGTAACCGCAAACACTGTCAAACAACTGATGAAAGTAGTTTGCTAAGGTGCACAGCTGTTAGCAGTGACAACGCACATTGATCACTATTGAGAGAAAGTAGCTCCAAGCAATTACAAGGTGTGACTTTTTTTTCAGTAATGGTTTTGTTATGCAAATAAATCACTCATTCAAACACATACTGTTTTGAGAAGATTTTTTATTTTTTTTTTACTCCAGGAAACCTGCCGGGACTACTTTCGCTTTGACCAAAACCGGACCAGAACTCAACTCACAGGACACTGTCGGGGTTAAGTCACCGTGGGTGCAGCAGAGTAAAGACGCTGATGTCATACAGATTCATGTGAAAAATACCGAACTATCCCTTTAAGCCGTTGTTATTCTTCGTGGAGTCCACATCCAACATACTTGTCATTACACTGCAGTACACCAATTCCAAAAACAACATTCATCATACTTTTTTGCTCGATAATAGACACAAACCTTGTCAAAATTGCCATGAGGTCATTATTCTTCAGACATTCAGCCAAATTATCCACAACAGATTCAAGTGTTAATAAGACTTCCATCACATATCCCTGTGAAAAAAAATACATTTACAAGTTATTCATTTACAACATTTGAATTCAGAATTGCAGCTATTTGTTTCTTTAAATTATGTTGTATTTGTTTCTAGAAGTAGAGGTTAGACCATCAAATCATCCAAGTCATAAATTATGCAGTAAGTACTGTACTAACACCTGTGTGCATCATGTGACTAAAACATGGAATAAAAGTCGTTACAATGACTGTTTTTTATTGTTATTATTATATTTGTTCAAACTAATTAATCTTTAGTTGTACCAGGCATTAAATTAAATATATTAAATTAAATTAAATCTGTGACTGTATGATAAAAATGGGTTTATATATCTTTATGATATATAAACTTATATACTTTAGACTTGTTGGTTGGTGTGTTGGTAAGATTTATATATATATATATACAAAAAAATCACAAACCTGTACTTCTTCCCCATGTTCTCCAACTACTTCCACCAGCCTTGACAGCAGGTCAGACACAGCGTGGGCTGAAATGGGTTGACGAAGGGCTCGGAACACTTGGAAGGAACGGCCGGCGTAGTGACGTGATGAACTACATAGTGCCGTCTGCAGAGCTGCGTCACTGATATGCTGCTCCAAATGGAAATCTAGAAGATACAAGCAAAAGGAAAATTAATTTACAGAGATATTTCATTACACTTGTCTACAAGTAAAATGTTTCCAGAGTAAAACCAATGAAAATTTACCACATTGACTTGAATGCTTTATTGTCATTGTACATATAATACAACGAAATTTAGGGTGCGGCTCCAGTGCAACAGTAGGAATAGAACTCTATAAAACCTATACATTATAATATAAAAACCTATGACACGAGTATAAAACTAATAAAAAACCTATACATTATAATATAAAACCTATGACACTAGTATAAAACTAATAAAAAAACTATACATTATAATATAAAACGTATGACATTAGTATAAAACTAATAAAAAACCTATACATTATAATATAAAACCTATGACACTAGTATAAAACTAATAAAAAAACTATACATTATAATATAAAAACTTATGACACTAGTATAAAACTAATATAAAACCTATACATTATAATATAAAAACCTATGACACTATAATAATAAAATCAAACAATAAAGAATTAAAACAACAATCTGTAGTGCAGTGTTACTGATAACATGTGTGTTACTGATAAAGAAAAACTCAAGTCTTAAATACTGGTTGGCTCAAGTTTCCAAGATAAATCTTGGGTCAAAATGTGAAATTCTTAGAATTAACAAAAAGTTAAGTTTTACCACCATATATGACCATCGCATATATTAAAAACATGAGCTAACCACCACTTGTGTCATTTGTTTTCTGATTCATCTTATTAAAATATGTAAGATTTAGCACATTTAATGTCCAAAGCAGATACTTTCTATAATTCTAGAGCAGTGAAGCTGTGTGTATATTCTAACTTTACCTGACTTGGACTCTTTGAACACAGATACGACATGACGTAGGAAGTTGGACAGCTGCACAGTGCTCTTTGAAATCTGGTTCTTTGGTGAAATGTCTTCGTGGCACCACAGCGGTCCATATGCCCTGTTAAAGAATAAAAGAATGCATGTAAGAAAAGGAAACCATTAACCATATAAAGCTTTCATTTAGTGACTTTCAAAATGAACAAATGAGTAAAAATAATTTTAAAAAAAATTAACAAATGAGTGATTATAATGTAATCAACAAATATTTCAGATTTCAAGGTGCCAAGTACAGTATGTGTGGAGAAGAGGTGGGATTAAATACATTTCCAATATGAGAATGAAGCCATATACTGTATGTCATTACTTTTCATGGTTTTGTTTTTATCTGTCATTTCTAGGTAAGAAAGGTAGGATTATTTTTTGTTTTGTTTTGTTGCATGTTTGAAATAAACTGAACAAATCTGCGTTGTGTAATATTAATCCTCAGTAATACCTGCTGCTCTTATAATAATCAAATCTATTGTTTAATGACTCTGTTGTACTACATATACAACACCACTAGGGGGTAATCTACATCAAGCAATACTAGAAAGTATTTCAGTATATCAACAGTTTATTTTACTTTTTTTTTTTTTTGCTAAATAAAACAGACCAAACACGAGGATAATAAGAAAGTACAATAGTAAAAATTGTACCTTGTGGTTAAAAATTCAATGAGCTTGTTTGTCTTCTCATCCATTTTACTAGAGGCCACCAGCTCCTCCATCTCCTGTGAGATCTCAGGCAGATTTGTGCTGCTACCCCCCAGGCTCAGACTGGAGGACGTAGAAGAAGAACTCAGACCAGAGTCTGGCACCGGAGATGCCTGACACTCCCGCAGGAAGTCTAAACCTCCTCCTAAACAAAGCAATTGGTAAAAAGTTAACTATAAATATCAGAAACTGTACATAATAAACACAGCACAGACAGACAGAACAATGAGTACAACAGTTTCCTCAAGTTTCATCAGCGCTTCATTCCAAACCGAAAACAAGAAACAACCACATTTTGACTCACACAGTGTTTTCATACTCTGAACACTGCATTTAAAATGTAAACAGTAAATGGTATTGACAAAACATATAAAGGGCGGAGGATGCGGGAGCCCAAATGTGAGCCTATCCAAGTCCGACAGATGGCCCCAATTTGGGCAAGATGATAAAAATAGCACAATGGAATGCTTTAATCGGGACCTTTGATGTCCTCGATATTGCATTTGGCTCAGAGCCTAAATATTTTCTCCTCAGATAAGAAACTTATCTATCCCCTCAAAGGAATGCTAGTTTTTTTTCCATCAAGATGTTAAATGTTACATTAAGCAGAGATAACTGCAACGTGCCAAATGGTTCTCTGACTTTAGGCAACATTCTGAGTCAAGTGTGAACACATTTACAGCTGAGAAATGACACAAAGAAATGCAAACTGAAAAGTTCGCAGTGGTTGACCCGAACCCTAACTAACTTTGAATGGTACATAGACACTCGGGATGAGGTGCACCTGTCCCGTGGTGTGTTTGAGAATGGTCGCTAGTGGTTTTGTGTTCGGCTTCTTGGGCGGCGTGTTTTTCCCATTGTCGATCGGGCTGTTTTTGGGCAGTGTTGGCCAATTATGATCGACAGCCGTTCAATGGGTGCAACAGTAATGTGGACTTACTTTGTGGTTTTGTTTATGTACCCATCTGGATGTATCTTATATATAGCATTTACTAACTGATGTGTGTGTGTGTATAGGCTTTTGTTTGTTTTTGTTTGTTATTTCTGTTTGGGTTTGGGAAGATATTCTATATATATTTATGTATTTTTTGGGGGAAAAAAGGGGAAAAATATACATCATTGAGAAAATTTTTGTGTAAAACGAACCCAAACCTATAATTTAATATATAATGCAGTATAGATGACCAATAAAAACAGACAAAATGTGGCTTAAGAAATAAAGAAATAAATAGAAAAATAACAAAAAAGTGAAATTGTAAAGTTTGTCTCTACCTGAGGATAAATGATCAGGCTGAAGGTTTGGTTTGCAGGTCAGGGTCTTTGTCCCATTAAGCTCTCGTGTCTGTAGGAGAACCGAGGCGATGGACTGGAAGTTGTTGTTACAGCATAACGTGATGAGCAAGTGAAGGAGAAGCCGGTTACTGTGTTCAAACACCTCTGGGCGGTAGTGATCCATACCTGAAGGAAATAATAATAAGAATCTTTAATGTGAAAAGGTGGAGGTTCTCAGGAGTCCAAGATGTTTTTCCTACATACGAGACCCTCTGGAAGCTGCAGAATATTTAACAGAAGACAAAAACACCTTTAAAGAAAAACAACCAATATATATATATATATTCTTTGCAATTCCCATTAAAACATATATTTTAAAACTCACTATTTTGTTAACAATATAAGTTTATCTTGATCAAAATGAACCCCCCCCCCAAAAAAGAACAAAATAAATGCACTAACATGTTCAAAAATGAGTGAGAAGTTAAGTTGAAAACTTATTTAATTCAATAATTTCTCCTGCACTAATTTTCACACATCCACTTTTTACAGTTACCCCAAGTTGCTACTAGTATTATTACTACAAAAGACTTTAATAATAGCAATACTATTAATAATAATAATAATAATACTATTAATAATAATAATAATAATAATAATAATACTATTAATAATAATAATAATATTAATAATAATAATAATAATAATAATAATAATAATAATAATAATAATAATAATAATAATAATAATAATAATAATAATAATAATAATAATAATAATAATAATAAGTCTGTTACTCTCAATTCCATCCCTGTATCCTTTAAAAACATGTTCTTTATGTTTTCTTTTAAATTGCATTATGACCAATAACATTTATTTAAATTGAATACAGACACATGCTTTGCTATTTCCTCTTAACAGTGGATAGAAGCATACAGATAGTTTTGGATAAGGCCTGGCATTGTTACAAATTCAGATGTTATGTTAGATTTTACATATTTTTTAAACCATAGTCCATGTTTGCTGTCAATGAAATGCAAT
Source organism: Siphamia tubifer (assembly GCA_020466265.1). NCBI lineage: Eukaryota > Metazoa > Chordata > Actinopteri > Kurtiformes > Apogonidae > Siphamia > Siphamia tubifer. The sequence goes on along the minus strand of CM035795.1, from coordinate 41,450,845 downwards.
TAAGCTGCAGCGTATGATTTATAAAGCTGTAGAGTTACACACAAATGTCATACACCGGTGTGTGTAGGTCAGGTTTTGATGAATGTTCTGTTTACATTCTGTTGCAGGACATAATTATTGCATATACGGGACCTTTACTGTAAACAATTTTAGTGTAGGAGAAGTGTGAAAAGTAGCTAATTACTTTGGCTTACATCCATGAAATCTTGTATATTGCATATTCACCTCAGAGACACTGAGAGTGTGTGTGTGTGTGTGTGTGCATGTGTTTTAATTAGCTTGTCAGTGTTTCAAAGTGGGTATTTACAACCACAATGTGAACTCACCCAAAAACAGAGCATGGAGCAGTAGAGGAAGGTGCATGGCCCAGTCCTCTCGTACACTGTGGTCCACAACCATCTCTGTCATAAAGATGATGGCGATGTTACACCTAAAACAACAAAACATATCAATTAAAGGCAAGCATAGAAAGTACAGTGCAGTACTATGGAAAAATTCTCAGGCAACTGCTTTAACTGTTTTTTTTTTTCTGAATTTAAATAATGAGCTACTACAAGAAAATACAGGAAATATATGCACAACCTTAAAAGACATGCATAAACTGGACTAAGTGGGTTCTTAAGGTTAAAGTTACTGCTTAGTTTGACCCTTGACCCCATGATAAAAAGCAGAACAAACTGTTATAAATATCTGCTGAACGATACCCAATATAAAACAGCAGAAAATGTCATAGTGTATGAAGAAAAGGGTTAAATATATGTTAAATGCAAAGAGAGATTGTGCTAAATTCTACCACTGTGGGTTTTTTTAGAAGCATTTTTTTCCTACAACTTATATTTTTTACTGTTATATATACTTGACATTTATCCAGATTGGCTCTTAATACAGAAACTGAGAAATGCACGTGTGGTCAAAAGAACTTTTATATATTAAACCAGCAAACTTAACATTGGCCTTGGACTTTTCCCACAGTACTGTATATTTGAAAAAGTGGACAAACAGAGGGAAAATGAAAGTCCATTTTGCATTAGTGGATTAACAGTGCAGTCTAACCTGTGAAGTGGTCCTCTGGGAGTGATGGTTTCTGGCAAATAGTCCACCAGTGGAGCCCAGCATCCTCCATTCAGGGGCATGGGCAGAGGATGGGGCTGGTTGGTTTCACTGACAATCACCAGCCAGTCAGCATATGGTGGAAGAGGTTCACCTAGTAATAACACATTTACATGATATCCATATCCTTCCTAAAAGCAGCTTTTTTACCCCCATTGAATTCTATTCAAATGGTGCATTCATATCAGATGGCAGTATCATATTCAGACACTCAACACCGCATGTGCAAAGAAACAGATACATAAAAAGATGGATAAAGAGCACAGACAGTTTAGTTTTCCACAAGAGGGATTTTAGGATGCATTGCATTGTGTAATTATTCTGCCCAAGTAGATGTAACAAAGCAGTTTTTGGGTCACTGGCAGTGGTAAAGAGGCCTGGACTTGACTACTTTTATTTCAGTGCCAGTTCTCACAGAAGCCTTTTAAGAGCCCCAGGCGACTGTGCACTGCTCATGCATTATCAATGACACCATGCCGGTCACCATCTTACCCTCCAACCCGGTCTGTGTATTCCACACTCACCAGACCATGAAAACCACATTTTTCATACAGTGACTGGTGCAACAAGACACTCACTCTTATCTTCATCATAAGATCCTCCAGAGCTGTTGCTGTAACGTGATTCCAGACGATTGTGGGCTCGCATTATGTGACTGAGTCTGAGGAGGGAAAAAGAGGAAATCCATCATGCCAGTTCGTGCTTATACGCTGATAAATGTGAAGAAAATCTTCAATGTTTCATACCGCTCTTCATTCTCCTTTGCAGTTTTGCTGTCGTCTGTGTCAGGAAAACTCTCCTGACCAGCAACAACAGTATTGCTGCTCGATGTGGTGCCTAGAAATCAACCAAAACCAATGGCATATATTTGTTTAAATGATATTAAACTACTTTAACTTTAATATGTTCTGTTGGGTTCAGTCAGACAAACTGTAGTCTTAGCAGTACCTGAAGCTGCAGTGGAAATTTTGCTTGTGGCGGTGAATCGATAGAAAGGAGGGCTATCGCAGTGCTGCACGACAGGGTTGACTGGGTCTGTTTGCTGTAACTCAAATATCAACTCCTCCATTGTCTGCATGGTGTTGTTTCGGCACAAATAGATGACTACTTTCTTGATCTGAATGGAGACATAGTTGCAAAAGGAAGAACGTTAACCCATAAAGACAAAAAAAATCAACTGATCTAAACACTTTTGATACCTGTTGATCTGTTGAATCCTATTAATACATGTAAATGACTGGTGTAAAATGCAGTTTTTCCATCCTTTTGGATGTTCAGAAGCTCTGTAATAAATGTGGAAACACCATCATCTTCTACAACGCTTGATTCACTAGTAAAACTCATGGAGTTTGAGCAAAGACACTGTTTGCAGATGCTTATTTTTATGTTTAATTATGAATATCTTTGCTTAAAAACTCACTTTTTCCCCCCACTTTTTTTTTTTTTTTTTTCAACATAATTCTCAACTTTAACCCAACATTCCATGAACATCTAGATCAGGGGTCAACAACCCTCGGGCCACGGACCGGTACCGGTCCATGGATCAATTGGTACCAGGCCGCCGGGCACCTAATAAATAATTAATTATTTCTCCAACTCTGAACAATCTTTTATTTTGAAAAATGACTGGATTCTCTCAGTTACATCTGTGTCACTTGAATGCCAAAAATTTAACCCGCATGTTAGGAGCAAAATAAGTAAAAAATAGATGTTTTTGGAAAGATTTTTTCTGAAGATGAAAAGGCACACCGAAGAAGAGCCTCCAACTTCCAAGAAAAGGAAAGCTTTTAACAGACAATACTTGGAGTTGTACTACAAATATGCATTTATTTTGACAGGTGATTCCCACAGACCACGCGCCCTCTGTATAATTTGCAGCGACCAATATAAACAACCTGTGTAACCCGGTTCGGTCCGTTGTAACCCGGTCTGTTATAAAATTGTCAAACGTTGACCGGTCCGCTGTAATAAAAAAGTTGGGGGCGACTGACCTACATGATCTGTAAATGTAACACAGGACAATACTAGATTTTCACTGAAAAAAAAACAAAACACAAAATACAGAGGATAATATTTCAATAAACTGCTTATGCTTCATCCTATTTAAGCTTATGCTTCATCCTACTCCTTTTCGGACATGTCATTGTTATTATTATTATTGTTGCACTTTGCACATGTTTGAAATAAATCATTCAAATCAAATCAAATCAAATAAAAAAAAAAAAAATGATTAAGAAAGTTTCAATTTAGAGGAAAATTCATGTGAGGATCTGCCACAAAAGTAGTGCTGGGTGTTTATGGGTTAAAGAGCAAAAGACAGATGGTTGGTGTCTTACATATGGCAGGAGGTTGGTGTCGCTGCTGACTCCACATAGGCTGGTGAGAAACTGCAGTGTGGTTCTCAGATTGTTGGTCCACTTGTCATTGCTGACTAAAGCATTCCAGGCATTTTCCATCTCTGGTCCAGGCAGATCATCTCCGTACTGTCCAGGAAATTAAACACACAGCATCGTGTCAGCTGCAATACACTGATTTTCAATTCTCAATTAGATAAAGTCAGATTTATTAGACATTTTGTAAAGACATGGCAATAGTGGAGCAACAGTGTAGTGGAAAAAAGAGACAATGATTAAGTTATACAATAGTAATGTAACAAACCAAAGCAATAACTAGATGATAATATCAAAAATAGGTGTGACTGGGTAACATTACAATATCATTTGTTTACTAGGATAATCAAAAACTATGGGAGAACATTTTAAATATCATTTTTGTAACTGTCAATATTGTAATTTCTGTTTAATAGTCATCAACCAAGGCTATATGATGATTAATTACCTGTTTCTGTTAAATTTTTTGGTTATAACTCTTCCTAGGTAACGACATTCAACATATTATTTATATAGTATCATGCTGAAATAAAAGGCAATTTAATAAACAAATTGTCCAAATTGTAATTGAATTGTCAATTTTGACTTCCAACAATATTCATGTGATTATGAAGATATAGGATATAATAGTAGCCTGTAATACTGTGAAAACATTGGCCCATATTACATCTTTATCATCATTATTATAGTGATTTCCCCTTTAATGCCACAATATCAGTAGCATTTTATAACCCAGATATTGTAGTGCACAAGTTACTCTGTAGATACTAAAATACTACTGTACGGTTACGAAGTAATTTTACCTTATTGGTATCTTTAAATGTATTAATTTTTTTATTACATGCTCTGTTAACTACAGAGATTTGGATGTAATATAACTCAGATAAATCCACTATACACATGAAGACAATCATTGATGTGCCCAATATGAACCTTTTAAATAATTATATGATGATTACTATATAATATATTTATTATTAACACTTTGTATAATGGGAGATATTTTTAATGAGTTTATATGTAGTTTGGGGTTTACATATTATACCCTGTATAGTTTAGTCTGTTTATTTTTTAGGTAGACAATGGTAATACAGCCAATACAAAGGTGTTGTGACTAGTTATTCATTTCTATTGGTTTTAATGTGATACATAGTGGATAAAGGAAGTAAAGGGGATAATAGATAGATAATAGATAGATAAGCCTCTGCTTCTTTCCTCAAGCTTTGTTTATGAGTTAATGTATGTATATTTCTGTTAAATGTATTGTATTTGTTCGCTTTTTCTGTGATTAATGACCATTGATGGGTGCATATGTAATTAACTTCTTGCTTTTACTGTTTTATTTACTGTTTTTTTTTTTACTTCAAAGTTTCAAACAAATGCACTATTTTGATGAGTTATAAGCTCTAAACACGCTGTAATGAAAAATCCCGCCAGGTTTTGACAGCAGAACTAACCTTTGCAGTCATGAACATTAGATTATTGAGCACCATGGACGTTGCTTGAAGGGATCCCCAGCCTGTGCCCTTTAGCTGATGGTTCGAGACCGTACTCGTGGTCCGGTTAGGAGGATCATAATCCGAAGTGGACGGTGTGAAAACTGGCAACAGCAGGCCGCTATCCACCAGCTCGATGTTACTGAGCCAGGGGAGGAGGTAAGCCAGCATGATCTGCCTCCCGTTGGAATGGGTGGTGGGGAACCTCTGGCTAACCTCTGGAACGAGCAGAGGAAATGCAACGCTAACATCAAAATAACTTTGTGGGGACTGCGGCGTTCGCATGCTACATTTGAAATCAAACACATACTGTATACTCATTTTCACCATAATTGGCAGTTTAATCCTGAATGACATATGAATTCAACTTAAAACTGGATGAATCCCTTAGTTAAATCAGGACTTCAGTCTGTTGGTGGTTCGAGGAGTGTCCGTAGATGTTGCAAGTGTCTGGTTTGTGGGAGGGGGAGGGATCTTTGGAAGATGAGCAAGCAGTATTTAGTGGGAAACCAAAGGAAGATGACAAGCCTTTGAGGATATTAAAGAAGGATGAAGTACCCCGACTATGACCACATACATATACACGCAAAAGATGCACAGGACACCAACAGCTACCTGAGAATAGAGGAAGTGTGAGTTCAGGGTACGTCCTCGCCAGCTGGCTGGAGAGCTGAGGGAGGGACACGCTGTACAGAGGCGGCAGCGGACCATGAGTGCCATAGAGGATGCTGCTGGGCTTCTGCTCTGTAATCCTCTTTGAGTATATGAACAATTTAGCTTCAAGAATCTGTTCCAAAAGAGGAGAAATATGTCATTTAGACAGTATTCACTACACAGAACTACACAGACACAAAAAAATAACTGCCCATTTTTCCATTTGTTGTTGTTGTTTTTGATGAAACGTGGTTGAAAAGCTTTATTTTATGGAGGAAAAACAGGAATAAATTGGTCTCCTCATCACATATTGTACTCGACATGTTTTAAACTTTGTCAGAATATCAGGGAAAATGCAGCATCACAATTTATTCCAAAAATGTATTTCATTTTCCAACACACACATTTATCTCTTTGGTTAAAAATGGCAAAAAAAAAAATCTCCAAAACTAACAAGCAGAATTATTGAAGTTTTGCTGTTTACATAAACATTTTCCAGTGTAAAATGTCAAAATAATGCAGCAAATGTCTGATCAGTCCATTTACTTATCACATGATTAAAATATTCACTATATCAGAGTTAATTTCATTTTTACCTCTGTGGTGAAAAATGGTAAAAAAAAAAAAAAAAAAAATCACCTAAAACAATAACAATTCTGGAAGTTTTGCTATTTCCAATGCATTAAATACAGATATATATCAGCTGTTAAATTAAACTCTTTGTCATCATTATATGCGTTCAAACAAATATACCTTTATTTGTACCAGGGATTAATAAGAAGAATAAACTAAAGAAAAATAATGCACTGTTTCTCACCTGCATTAGCTGCATTGAAATCTCATAGATTTCTCTGTTGGTGTCTGATGCTTTAAAGAGCACCAGATTTAGCAGCGTTACTATGTCACTGGGGTAGTTTCTGCAAAAGGAGAGAAAAATAAAATGAGTATGAAGTAATGGTTCTTCTACTGAGGCCTCCTAATGCTTTTGCTAATGTTTTTTTGAGATAAAGCAACAGGGTAAGGCCATTCTCAGATGAATAGTGAGCCCTTTAAGAGGATTAGCTGAGGTGATGCTTTGAAGGCTAAGCTAATTTGCCATGGGCTTCCTCAATTGGGCAAAGTATCTGGAGGATCTGGAGTGGAGGGTTTGGGATCTTACCAAATTAGGAAAACTGTTATTAAACTGGAATAAAAAAAAAAATGAACAGAAGACAGAACAATATAAATTCCATTAAAAAGACGCATGAAGAAAATGAGTCTGGGAACTGGAGATCATGTTTTATTTACTCTGGAAAATGCATCTGGTCTTGTTACTGGCAGTTCAAACAGCTTTTCAGCTACAGCAGCTACAACACAGTCGGCCAATCAACAAGCATTTATCTGATACAGGCTGGGTTTGATATGATGGCTGACAGAGCGCCACTGTGGCCCTTTGTGAGGAACTAAGAGGATTTTGAAGGTCATTTAAAGGATGGTGTATGTTCTATAAAAGAATAAAGATGGAAGAAAGAAAAAAAACAAAAAACACTGCTCATCTATTTTCCAGACCAGATGGAGGAAATGTTTCATTACGTTGATTGCGTTTAGGTCTGTACATCTGCCATCGATCCATTTTTTTTTTTTTTGCACAGATACGGATTTATTTATTTAGCCTTAGCTGATGACACTGATATTTGAGTTGATACTGGGGGGTTTTTTCTCTGTGAAATTAAAACAAATGTCATAAAATATTCTTTAATTACAATTATTAAACATTTTTTAAAAAATTGGGACAGTTATTATTACATTATTATATGTCCACCTTCATTTATTTTTACTTTTGTTCTTTTTATTTCCTTTTTCTTCTCTATTTTGTTTTCTGCCCCTTCCTTTTTCCTCTCCTTTATTTTTCTTTTTTTCTCTCTACACCATTTTCTCACCTTTTTTCATCTGTTTTTTATCCTTTGTTTACTCCAACCTCACTTTTCTCTTTGATTTCTTCTGTTTTCCTGTTTTGTTTTCCCTTTTTTTCTTTTCTTTTTTCCCCTTTTTTCCTTTTGGAAGGCAAAAAAGAGCATACGGATACAAGAAAAAAAAACATAAATGATAACCCGCTATATCAGCTAGCCGATACATACACATTTTTTTAGACTAGCTTTTATGTCATGTTGTCTCCTAACGTTTACATTTTTACATGTTTTTAATTTTGGTTGACATACATAATGCTATTTTATTCCATTCCTTCATTTTGTACAGATGTGACACCATCATATTATATTATTTCTACCCTCTCTACCACAACTCATTGAACTTTTGAGCTATTTTTGTGACCTTCTTTTATGTTGCTTACTGTTATTTGCTTCTGTACAGCTCGAAATAAATACTTGAACTAAACTTCAGTCATGTTTGTGTTGCTGTACTCATCTGTTTTGTGTTGTTTTCTATGTGTTATCCTGCTGTTGTGCCTTTCAGTTTAGCTGTCAAAGCACTTTGTAAACTCTGTTTTAAAAGGTGCTATATATTAATATCAATAATAATAATAATTATCATCATCATCATCATCATAATAATCAACTTTCTTTATATAGCACCTTTCATACAAAAACTGTAGGCCAAAATGCTTCACATTGATTAAAAATTAAAATACAATTTTAAGACAAGGGTGAAATAAGAAATCCCTTAACATTTGATTGCGCAAAATTATAAAATTACAAAAGTACAAGATTACTGATAATACATATATTATAAAATGTCAATAAATTAAATAAGAAAGACATTAAGATTGGATTACACACAAAATATGAAGAATAAAGAACGGGGTCACAGAATCGTGACCCCATTTTTATCTCCCTTCAAAGGCTGATGAAAATAAAAATGTATTTAATTTGGTTTTAAATATACTCAGTGAACTGGCTTCCCTGATGTCTTTTGGAATTGTATTCCATAACTTTGGTGCATAATTAACAAAGGGTGTGTCCCCAATTTTCTTTGTATTATATCTGGGAGTCACTAGTAACCCTGCGTTGGATGACCTTAGTGTTCTAGTTTGTATATAATTGATCAGTGAATTTAAAATGTAACTCGGTCCTGTTCCATTTAAGGCTTTATAAGTGATGAGTAGTGTTTTAAAATCAATTCTGTAGGTTTTGTTTATATGTATAAATACATATAGTTAAGCTATTATTAGTTTCTTACCATCTGGGAATTGAAGAAGATAATATAAAAGTAAGTAAACAGTAAAAGCTCTGTACAACTAACCTCACTTCTTAGAAAGGTTAATAGAAAGACTGATTTTTATTTGATTTTTATTTGATTTTTTTTTTTTACCTGCTGCCACAAACTGTTGCAATGGCCTTGAAGCAGCCTGAGGCCAGCTGGTAGGAGCCTGTGTAGCAGCGATCCACAGCCCAGTTGAAAAGGTTAACCTGGTCAGCATTGAGCTCCAGGAGTAGGATGACGACTTCACAGCCAAGCTGGTGGACCTACGCCAGGAGGACAGACCAAAATAGACTCTTTTTACTTTCTATGTTTTTTTTTTTTTGTTTTTTTTTTTTTAAAGTTAACCTTTGTAGCATTTCAAATGATTCAGGGATTCAGAGTCGAAATAATCCAGGAGCCCTTTCGTCTATCATACAAAAGAAGGTGATATATTACATTTTCCTGGCGACCTGCCCAGTTCAAACTATTCTTCAGGAAGTGAAATGAAAACATGAGGGCTCAAAGTCAATTTGCCAAAGAAGAAAGAGCAAAGCAGTCATGCAGGTGCTTTATCTTACTTGACAGTAAACAATATCAGTCAAGATTATTTGAAACAAAACTCTCCTTCACTCCCCGCCAGCAAAGACAGAAAATAATGGTGAGCTCTTGGCGTGGGCCAGTCCTGGGAGTGTCGGTTAAGCTTCCTGGGTCAGCTCTTTGTTTAAATGCACTAAGATGATAAAATGTTAGGCAACATACCCGCTGATCCTGGCAGGCGAGTATGTTATCTAGCCACTTATAGAGGTATCCATCTGGAGAGAGGCCAACATTATCAAACACCGGCCCACAGCATAGCACAGCGGACATCGCCTGTGAAGGGAAAAAGCAACAGTCAGTAACCCTTACAGTTTTAAAGAAGTTATGTCCTATTAATATTCCAAACTCAAAATGATAGAGGGAATTCACCTGATGTGGTAAAAGTACTCACATTTTGTACTTAAGTAGAAGTACAACTACTGGTGTGAAAAAATATTTTAATTGTACTTTATTAAACCTATGATACATTATATTATTACACACTCATATTAACAGATGCAGTCAGTCCATAGCTTAAGATGAAAATCTTAGTTACTTAGTTGCAATAAAAGAACACAATAATACACTGGATTATACCGATAAATATAGTTTATCAATGGTTTTATTTGCTAGGTTTTAACAGATGTGGTCAAAGTACTCCCATTCTGTACTTAAGGAGAAGTACACTGGTGTGAAAAAATATTTTAATTGCAATTTATGAAACCTATGATACATTATATTATCACACACTGATATTAACAGATGCATAGCTTAGTTAGTTGCAGTAAAAGAACACAATATCACAGTAATACACTGGATTATACTGATAAATGTAGTTTATAAATAGTCTTATTTGCTACTTTTTAACAGATGTGGTCAAAGTACTTAAGGAGAAGGTGTGAAAAAATACTCTGGTAAAAGTAGAAGTACTGATTCAACTCCTTTACTTAAGTAAAAGTAAAAAAAAAAGTACAATTTCACAATTGCAATAATTGGAAAAATCAGAAGTTGTAAAAGTATCTACAGTAAGATAAAGCATTTAAAAGTGTGTTACTGTGTAGATAATATGTTTGATAGGGTAACTGTATGAGGAAAAAAGTCACAATTGAGATAAGTCATCATGAGATTTAAAAAACAAATTACAAATGTGATTTGAAAAAATGCATAATTTTAAGAGAAAAAGTAAAAATTGTGAGATAAAATGTTAAATTGCGAGATAAAATGTCAAAATTATGAGACAAAAAGTCAAAATTGTGAGATAATAGTCCAGGTACCAGAATATACAACAAATCAATGCTATGTACACACAGACTCTATTACCCACCGAATCAAATATTAGGCTCATTGTTTACACGCATCTGTATTATGGTAATATTAACATTTTTTCCCCAAAATTAAACCTTATTTTGACAGTTGCTTAAAATAACAGTGTCATATAATCCTCATCATGTGCCGTGTCAGCTGATAGTTTACATTATAGCTCCATTTTTAAACAGAAAACGGCCACAGTAAAGCCACAAATCATCTGTGTTTACTGGATGGTTTGTGTTGTCAGTAGCTGCACTGAAGCTCTGTTTGGAATTATCCAAACAACATCAGAACTGTCACAGTTTAGTCTGATCCTTCCACCAACAGACAGCAGCTTAGCAAAGATAATAACATCACATAATAAATGTATTCCTTCTTAAGTCTCCAAATCAAACTCATCCATGTTCAGGAAATGCTGTGATTTTTAGCATCAAAGTCCATTCTTTTCATTTAGCGCCGTATCCAATGCTTTTATCTTTTATCACTACCATCTTCTTTGACTCTAAAAAGTTTTCTCTTCGTGATTATCATCCCGTGCCCTGTGGCGTTCACACACTACTTCTTCTTGTGGTCACATAAATCCACAGGCCTGCCACTGAAAATAAATTTGGTTCATATCTTTACAATCCAACAAACTGACACAGCTTCACAGCTCTTTATTCTAAAAACTATAGTCATACTCTCTGGTCATTTTGTAAAATTGAAAAGTAGAAATACTATATACTAGGGCTGAGACGATATGCTTTTATGACGATTTAATTATTTTAAGATTTTTTGGGTGCCGATTCGATTTAAATTGCCATTCTTTGATATTCCCCATTTTTCGCTTGCCTTTTTAACACCAGACCACGTGAAACAGCTGAATAATGATGCCTACAGATTATACCAGGAGCCATATTTCCCCCAAAAAATGCACATCATATGTGAGTCACTTCCGATTTATTCAGCAATAATATATTTGAACCAGACTTTGGGAAGTAAACTGCTACATTTATCTGCAAACAACACAAATAGGAGCCTTTAAATTAACTTTAAAGTGTAGCTCTGCTCTTCCCTTCTGTTAGAAAGATCACACAGTCTAATTGTTGTTGATTCTTTAACTATATTTATTCAGGTACAACTCATTTTCTCTAAGTTTTGAGATATCCCGTGCTGTTGAATGCAACAGAGATGTTACGACGGTCCTGAACGCACCACCTCCATGTTTAGAATTAGCCGATGTGTTGCCATCTCACCCTATTTTTTCCAACTCTAATTCATATACACCTGGTTTATTACTGTGTGTAAATGACACAAGGTCAGATTAATAACACAATACAGTTGGAATAAATATTAGCATAGTGTATTGTTTATCTGTGCAAAAGTGAATGCTGTTTAACGCTAGTGTGTTGTTGAAGCTAATATGATAATAAGCTAGCTGTCATCTGTGTGCCTGTTCCTGTGTATTCCATGACGCATATTATACATATGAGTGACTCATACAGTCATCTACGGTATTTACATGCCGTCATTTTTTTCTACCTTAAAATGAATCATTTAAACATGGGAAAAAAATTATTTTTTTAAATTTTAAAAATCGTCAAACAAAAAAATCCCAATACATATGTGAATCGATTTTTTTTCCTCCCACGCCTACTATAAACAATAACTTCAAGACTTCAACATCTGAGACATGTACTTTCTTCAGAAAAACCATTTAAAATCCCTAAGTTACGGATGTGTGGAGGTAAACAGTCTGTTGAAAGTATAGTACAGTATGTTCACCTTCAGGGCACAATATTGATATCTTGTGATCTGATGATTCCGGTCACTGTAGCGGTCCAGAGGGGTGAACATGATGCTGAAAGGACCGGCCCACTGACTGAAGAGGATGAAGAGGTGATGCCTCAGGCTCTGCTGTGGAAACAGGAAGCGCCTGTGGTGCACTGGGGAGAAAGAAGTAAGCCTTATACGGGTCTGTTCATGTAGAGAAAACAAGTAGCAAAAGTACATTTTCCGATAGGATTATAGGCAGAGGTGTCAGAAGTATTACCCACATTCATTACCCAGGTAGAAGTTTAGACACTAGGGTTTAAAAAGACTTCTGTGGAAGATTTTTGTTTGTTTGCAAAACTATTTTTGTTATTCACTTTTTATTGGTATTTTACAAATGCCAGAGACAAACAAACACAAACCATCCACAAATAAACAGGGACGGTTACAGGTTTTTTATTAACTAACAAGGTTTAACACTACATATACTGAGGAAGTGAAGTAATTCTATATATTTATACATCAGTAAATTTTAAAGTATACTCATAAACAAAGGAAGAAAATTGAAAGAATAGAAAAATATAAAATGATTAAATAAATAAATAAATAAATAAATAAAAATACAGTAGGCTACCAACTTACTGTACTATATCTAAATAATGACCCCAAATTTTCATATAGACATAGAAATAGGAGTAACAAGGCTGTTTTTAAAATGTAAGGAGTCAGATGACTTTTATAAAACACAGGCCCTTATGTCATGTTTGGTAAACTAATATATTTGATATTTTAATAGAGCAGGATGTTAATAGGCTATTTAGACCAACTTGGAACAGACTGTAATCCTTTTTGATACTTAGGTTATTATTATTTATTTATTATAACTTATTTTAGTTTTGTTAGATTTACTTATTTGTCTGATTTTTTTTTTGTGGTTTTTTTTTCAGTTTGTGTGTTTTGTGTGTGTTTTATTATTATTTTATCATCCATGTGTATGGATGGATACTCTTTATATTCGTAATCAAATCTTAATGTATTTCTGATTTATTCTATTGAAATTGTATAATGTATGAATAATCACTTTATTTGTACTCTTGTAATTTTATTCTTATTTATTGAAATTTTATAATGCATGTATAATCAGTTTATCTTGTACTTTTGTAATTTTATCAATCAAATTTTTATGTATTTTTTTTTTTATCTCACCCTGTCTTAAAATTGTATTTTAAATTTTAATCAATGTGAAGCACTTTGGGCTACAGTGTTTGTATGAAAGGTGCTATACAAATAAAGATAATAATAATAATAATAATAATAATAATAATAATAATAATAATAATAATAATAATAATAATAATAATTATTATTATTATTATTATTATTATTATTATTATTATTATTATTATATGTATGTGGGGGGTGGGGGTTATCTTGATAGATGTTCTTATTTTGGGATAAAATTATAAGTGGGTTGTATGTCCTTTGACAAAATTGTACGTAAATTCTTAATACCCAATAAAAAAACACATGGGAAAAAAATTTAAGGAATAGAAAATACAGATGATTACGTAAAAATGTAAAATAGAAGTAAAAAGTCAGCTGAAAAATAAGTACTCCAATTTCTAATTAAGTACGGGAACCAAGTTTTTTTTTAATTCGTTACTTGACACCTCTGATTATGGGGTCAGGGGTTGATGTATCTTGGCACAGAATAGGTCATTCACTGGGGACATGAATGCTTGGCAACCCATGACTCATCACCTGTCCTTGTCTACTCTATCTTTAAGCTGTACTATTTTTGGAACCACTCTCCTTGGGCAGCATCCAAATCAAAGACCAATGTCAAGAGTCTCCATGTACTATCAAACCCCCAAACCAAAGGCAGCCTATTATTATATAACTCAAACGCCACAAATGGATTGGAATGCATGACTCTGCACCAAGCAACTGTCCTGACAAAACTAAATTAAACAATATTTGTGATTACCTGGTACACACTGGATGAGGTTGGCTACCATGGCACTGAAATGAGCTCGAATATCTTTGAGGATTTCTGCATCTTTGTCATTCTCAGCTTCCAGAAGCATCCGGGTTAGGTCCACGTACTCCAGGAACAAAGCGCCCAGAGCGAGGGTGTCACGTTCTAGAGCTCCGTTTGTACTGTGGCATCAGAGGAGAAGCAGGGAAACACCCAATGAAGACTCGAACACAAACACTGGGATTAACACGTAAAGCAGTAGATTATTCTGCTTCTGCTGAAGTTGGTTTGTTTGGTTAACCTGTCACTGATGACGCCTGCATCACCAAGCAACTCAAAGATTCGCAAAAGCTGCAACCTCAGGAGATCCCTGCGCTCCCGTCGCTTCTTATTCTGCAATAAAAAAATAAATAATAAAAAGATTAAAAAATTAACTGAGGTGGTTGTAAAACTGCATCTACTGTATAACATTGTTAAGACGCATTTTGTAATAACGGTACATTTTGTAATAAATGTCCAAAATGTAATAACTTTTTCATTTAATTTTGTAATAAACTGCCATATTTTGTAATAAATTTGGCTGCATTATGCAATAAGTTATTACATTTTGAGAAGATTATTACAAAATGCACTTGCAACTTTTTTATTCTGTAGAAAATGTAATAACATGGTGCATTAGGTAATAACAATTGTTTGTTAATTGTATTTTACTTTAATTTGGGCATGCATTTTAGGCAGAATTTGTCGAAAAGATGTTAAACAACGTAAGTGTCTTCTGCTCGTTTACAGAGCTGCTGTGACCAGATAATTTATCCACTAAGATTCATTTTAAACAAATATAAAATTGCCTCAAAAGGCCAAACAAACAACAAAATTTCGATTTTCAAAAATATTTCCGTAATTTCAAATTGTCCTAATGTCTAATATTTCTAATTACCAGGACATAAACTACTTGGAATGTTTCCCAAACAGCTCCTTGAGTTTTAATGCCACACCACCAAAGCACCCTGCTGCTGCAAAATGGAATAAATTATTACATAATGCGGCAACATTTATTACAAAATGAAATGAAAACGTTATTATATTTTGGATGTTTATTACAAAATGCACCGTTATTACAAAATGCAGCTCAACAAACATTCACAATCTCAATAAATATTCATGTGTTCCTGCTCTCTGGCAAGGTTACAGTCTACTTTCTAGTTCATTAATACATGCACTAACCTCAGGTCTTCTCTCTAATGCTTCTTTCATCAGTGGATGTAGCTCTTCCACAAGTTCCCTGTGTGCAAACGGTGGAGAAAAAAAAAAAGGACCAACATTTCATGATGAGGGAAACATTAACCTGCTGAATTTGCTGTAATACATCTAAGATAAAAGGAAATTTGTAATTTCTAGGAAACAATTCATCTGTAAATAGCAACAGGTCACCACTCAGTTATAATCCCTCATTCATCTGTCCTTCAAATCCAGACAAATGGAGGTCAACGTGGCCTTTAATTACACAGCAAATAATGGATTAAACCTGACCTTTAAATAGACAATGGAATTCTCCGAAAAGAACATCTCAAAATTGTCCTATTTATATCTGAAAACAAGAACGTTGGTGCGACCAAAGCCCAGAACTGATGATTAATATGGCCAGATTTGGATGTTTTTTAGATAATATGGGATATTAGACTAACATATACTTGGCATTACAGCTTGAAATGGTGGTGGCCAAAAAAACAAACAAACTGGTACGACTGACCTGGAAATCTACGGAACCTCCGAATTTTCAACATTGGCTTAGAGAAATGGTCTCCACAATATAAATGGAAAAAATCCGCTTGGATAATATAGACAAACACACAGCAGTATGGGGACGCTTTTTGGCTCAATGTTAAATTTCTGCATCTTGATAAACTTTGCAGTCTGATATGGACAGTTGCAGTTTTTTTTAGTCTGGCAGTTTCTTTTGTTGTATTGTATCGTTTTGTGTATTTTATGTTAAAATAATTGAAAAACTTAATAAATATAATAATGGAAAAATAGACAATGGAATTCACCCGAAAAAAAAAAAAATCTCAAAATTGTCCTATTTATACCTGAAAACAAGAGCGTTGGTGCGACCAAAGCCCAGAACTAATGATTCTGTCAACTCGATGCTCTCCGCCCTCATCAATGGAACCAATTGCTTCAGTAGCCACGCCACGGATGGGCTTCCGATAACCTGAAACATCAAACAACAACAACAGTTGAGCGAGATAAACAAATCTCACACTGCTGAACACTGCTAATTACTCTAGGGCTGTGTTGGGGATAACACAGCCTCAGTACAGTAAAGGAATATCTCAGCTTGCCGTCCCATTCAAGTTACATAGCTACTGTGTAATTTGATCATATGGGCTTGAAATGTCAACAAGCTCTGTATGAACACCTGATCCTGCAGAGACAAAGCACTGGGGAGAATTAATAAGACCAGAGGGCAAGAGAGACAGCTACCTTGTTATCGTAGCTGACACCGCTGTCAGGCGTGGCGGCCGTGATCTCAGGTGTCGACGCTCTCAGATGGCCGGGACTCATGATACTGGGCTTGGCTACCCCAAAGCAAAGGATCAGGTAGTTCCTCCACAGGGTTATAAAATTGTCCCCACTGCCAGAAGTGCTGGTCTTCTTTGCATATACGGGGTTACTGGTGAATCACACAAGGCAAAAAATAGACAAATATTAATAGTTTTTGTGGCTCGCTAAATGGGGGATCTATAAGAAAAGCAATGAGGAACTAGCATCAGGTGGTTGGATTTAAAAAAAAAGGAACATTAACTCAGGGTTTTTGTGTTAACTGAAGAGCAACTGATACTAGACGGATGGGTAGATAGGAGGGCTGGGATGATATGCTTTTATGACGATTCGATTCTTTTAAGATTTTTTTGGGTGCCGATTCGATTTAAATTCCGATTCTTTGAAATTCCCGATTTTTCCTTTACCTTTTTAACACCAGACCAGGTGAAAAATCTGAATAATGATGCCTACAGTTCATATCAGGAGCCGTAATTTCCCCCAAAAAATGCAGATTATATGTGAGTCATTTAAGATTTATCCAGCAGTAATATATTTGAACCAGACTTTGGGAAGTAAACTGCTACATTTATCTACACACAACACAAATAAGAGCCTTTAAATGAACATACTTCATAATAAAGTGAACTTTAAAGTGTAGCTCTGCTCTTCCCTTCTGTTAGAAAGACCACACACTTTCATTGTTGTTGATTCTTTAACTATATTTATTCAGGAACAACTCATTTTCTCTAAGTTTTTAGATATCCCACGATATTGAATGCAACAGAGATATTACGATGGTCCTGAACGCACCACCTCCATGTTTAAGATAGAGAGACAGACAGAGAAATAAAAAAGATAATAAAAATGAAGTTGGAGTTAAATATGAATACAGCAAACTTCAATGTAAAACTTTTTTTAAAACCATCAGGGAAACAGAACATTTACACATTTTATTTTAATTAAATTTTTTTTTTTTTACCGAACACCATCTATTTTAGGAAAAACTCATTTCATACAGTTCATTGTCTATAAATGAGTGAATTTAGAAAAGAAAATACAGCACAGATGGAATGTTTTTACTATATAACCTAAAGGAAATTTATATTTTAAATGTCTAATTGAAATGAAACCATTTACTGGCTCAAATTAAAATACTATGATGACTCAATACCACCTAATGTTAGAATCTAAACACATTCACTTTGGAGTTTCCCAACATGGAGCATGTCTGAAAAACTGAGGAGCACTAGTTTTTTAAGCCTATGGGAACAATTAGTGGCTCCAAAGTTACTGAAAAACACCCATTGTAACCACAGATGCCAGTTTCAGTCTTTGAGGAATTAAATGCCTTAAAGTATGTTTGAGACTTTTACTGAAAACAAACACAAAAGACAATTCCCTGTAGCTTAAAAAACTTTACTGAAAAACTTTAATAAATAGACACACTAAATAGCTCCCTTAAGTTTTAAAAAGCAAAAGACGGTGAAAAAAAAAACTTATGCAGAGGGCTCCCTGTAGTACTTTAAATAAGAAAGAAGAAAGTTAAATAAAATGGTTAAGAAATAAACAACTGAAATAACACAAAAGTAAATAAGACAAAATAAATAGTATAGGTTGCCATAATAGCTGAGTTGTAAGGGATCTACTATAAAATGGGCAGAAAGTTTCTAGGTTCAAACATTTGGTACGTTATTTTCTTTACTGTTTCCTCCGATTTCTGGATGTATAATAAACATCACCAATAAAGGCACAGATAGAAGTTTTGTTAACTTCATCGTACACCCTTTTGAACAGGGTGTAATTATCTAGGATGCTAAAGAGGTGTTGTTTTAATTTCTGCTTAAATACTTTGTATGTTTTACTTATTTTGGTTTACCTTTTCGAATAAACAAATAAATGAAAAAAAATAAAATTTTATATATATATATATATATATATATATATATATATATATATATATATATATAGATTCAATTTTCTTTTAGTATTTTTTCACACCAGTAGCTGTACTTCTACTTCAGTACAGAATGTGAGTACTTTGACCACCTCTGTATATATGTGTGTAATAATCACTTTTGTAAATGCTTACTTTGGGTCGACGAGGGGCATGAGTGTCTGCATTCTGGTGAAGGCGTACGGCCAGGCGTAGCTGAGGGCGGTGGGACAGTGTTTGGGCAGGTTGTCCTGTCGGAGGAGGCTGTAAACACCCAGCACCCAGGGGTCCTTCACAGACTGTGCAAATATCCACACATGAGACGGGCTTCGAATGTCATAGTGACTGTTGACGAGCAGCGCATTCCACTCCACGAGCCACTGAAGGTCCACGTGGTGTCCAGCTGGTATGGCAGCCTACAAACCAGACAACAAGGTCAAAGGTCATGCTCATGATTGAATTAGACACCTAATTATAAATATGTGTCCTGCATTTTTTTCCCTGTGTGATAAATATATATATATATTTTTAAAAAAAGGCTCGTACAGCATGTTTTGTAAAATTAGACATGGGAAGATTATAATGTTTTAATTCACTAGTGCATTTATGGACATTTATATTCTTAGTTTATTAACCCATAAAGACCAAAACAGCCACTGACAACTAAAACCTATGACTGATCAAAAAGGTTTAATTACTTCTGAACCACAAAACCTATTATTATTTTTAAATAATTGGTGTGAAATACAGTTTGTGATCTTTTCATGGTTAAATTATATGACTCATTTGGCCATTCAGAGGCTCTGTAGTTACCATGGAAACAAGATAGTCTTCTACAACATTGATTCACTAATAAAACCAATGGAGTTTAATCAATGACAGTAGATGGTTATGTTTGTTATTTGATTCTGTTATTGACATATTTGCTGAAGAGGTCACTTTTTTTTAAAATAACCTTCAGTTTTTATGAACATCTACATGACTTGTAATTAAATAGAGGAAAATACCAGATTTTTAACTAAATAAACAAAGAACGCAGAGACATGATAATAAAATGTGATACATCACTTAAAAATGGTTAAATATGGAGAAAAACGTATTTGGAAAGTGGCACAAAAATAAGTCTGGGTCATTATGGGTTCATTACATAAATGTAGAGGTCAAAGAGTCAGCAGCTGCTTAGATGCAGCTGTTAATTCTGTTTAAATGTGTTAGATAACACTGGTCTACAAGTAAAATGCTTCCAGAATAAAACTAATGACATTTTACCACATGGGTGTTACTGATAAAGAAAACTCAAGTCTTAAATGCTGGTTGGATCAAGTTTCCAAGATAAGTCTGGGGTCAAAATGTGAAATTCTTAGAATTAACAAGAGAACAGGTTTTATTTAAAGGGAATATTGGTGTCAGATCTACTTCCAAACACTGTCTGCATCATATATACAGGGTTCCCACACCTTTGAAGAAGAAATTCAAGCACTTTTCAAGCACCAATTTTTCAGTTTTTCCAGCACCTTTAAAAGTTCGCCTGTGTCATGTTTATCCATGTAAAAATGATGGTCATAGGAAGCGCAGGGGTACTACTGTATGGCATATTAGCGGTAATATGGGTCGAATTTGCATATTATTTCATATGGTGTTAACTTGGCTATTTGGAGTTTTTAACTAAATGTGAATTGGCGAGTATTCTCAATTATTTAACACGGGATTTTAATAATTTTAATAACAGTGAAATGCCTGTTTTATTTCTCTTATTGAGTTATGCTTCCCACTAATTTCAAGCATTTTCAAGCACTTGACAAAAAATTCAAGCATTTTCACAACCTTGAAAACACACAATTGAAATTCAAAGCATTTTCAAGGAAGTAAAATTTAGCACATTTAACTCTTTAAACTTCCACTAAATTATGCCTCAATTTCTTAATAAAGTCAATTGAATGTTGTTCTTGAACCTTTTTAACAACATGTAGTTGGTGTTTTATTATATTATAAATGAAAATATAATGAAAACTGATATATTGGGGGCGGGTCCTGTTAAATGATGCAATAGATAAAACATTTGTGGATATTTATTAATGTTTTGATGTGTTTTGGACTACATTTGGAGATTTTTTTTTGGTTAGTTTTGAATGTTTTCATTGGACTATGAGTGTGTTTGTTGGAATATTTGTTCCTCTGTGGATAATTATGAGACATAAAGGGTCACATCTGCTGTTTGTCATTTGTATTTTGAACAAATGAGTGATTGTACCTGCTGTGGATAATTTAACTGACCATGATTTATATTTTCTGATGTCTAAGAATCTCTATTGTCAAACTACATTAGGTCATGTGACATTTGGAACAGGTTTGGGTGGTTTGATTAATATTTTTGACCTATATGTGGACTCTTGTACGTTTAAAGGGTTAATATCTGAAGCAGGTACTTTCAAAAAAAATATTGTAGATAGAAAATGTTACCGCTGCACCATCAATGTAACCAGGCTTTGCTAGCGGGGTCGGTACGCTTCCACACTAAGTCAACACATCTAATGACCAGCTAACATTTCTATTTGAAAGTCGGGCCACATGAAGTTACCACAGTATGAATAAACTCCAAGAAAAATCAAGAGGAAAAGTTAAACAAATAAAACACATCTCAGTTCAGAATCCAGGTTTATTTTGGAGCTCAGCCACAGACCAATATTACAAACAACTCACTGTGTCGGACACTGCCACATTGACAAAACTTTCCAGGATTACTGGGCTCAGCTGGTCCATCATCTCTATCATGGGTTTATCATCGTCCTGCAGTCACACAAGCACAAAAACACAACTTAAATGTCATTTCTGTCAACATTTTATGTTTCTACCTTAGATTGTACTGCATTTTAGACATTGTAGACTTAGACTCCCAGGATGCAACACTGAACGACACAGGAAGTCCTTTATACCGACCGCAATCAGACTGTATAATGACTCACTGTGCTTCAAGGCCTCACTGAGAGCAGTGGAACGTGATCTGTAACTACTAAACCAAAAACGGATTACCCCTGGACTATCACTTTTGTTTTTACTTTTTCACTTTTTAATATTATTATATTTTTTACAATGCTGTTTTGCACTACCTTCTGCCGGACTTTCACCTTAAATATGCTGCTTGCACCATAGTTCTGGCACTGAATAAGAACACCAGATAGATATGGGACTGGATATTGGATATTGGAGTGTAACGTACTGTAGACTTAACTACATTTCTGAAGTCCTAGTTTTCGTAAATGCCTTATAACTGTAGAATTTGCACACCTAATGTAAATTGTGATTTATAATTCTTGACTGTGAACTTGTGAATATTGAATGTTCAATGTGAGCGATCTGTGGTGCTGAATTTCCTTCGGGATTAATAAAGTACTTTCTATTCTATTCTATTCTATTCTATTCTATTTTACTTTACCTCAGACTGTCCAATGGTCAAAAAGAGGCTTCGTATCTCCTTGAGGATGGCGATGGATAGTCTCCGAGTGCTCAGTTGACAAGAGCAGAGCAGTACGAGCGCTAAACCTTCCACAGCGTGAAGCACCGTGGAATGAGGACCTCGTTCTGCTGGGATCTTCAGACTGGAGCTTGTTTGTTGCAGCAGCTGTAAGATGAAAATCAAAATATGACAAATCTAAGTGTTTTTAAGCAGAGGTGGTCAAAGTACTCACATTCTGTACTGAAGTAGAAGTACAGCTAGACTCTGGTACTCTGGTAAAAGTAGAAGTACTGATTCAACTCAGCTACTTAAGTAAAAGTAAAAAAAAAAAAAAAAGGACAACTTCTCAATTGTAATACAAAAGTAAAAAGTAAAACAATGCTATGAATGCAATAATGTTTATTTCACCAGGAAAAATCAGAAAAGATTCAAAAATATCCAAAATAAAGGCTTTAAAAGTTAGTTACTGTGTAGATAATGTGTTTGATCAGGTCACAGTTACTGAGTTTTGTGGGTATGGACAAGAAATTTAAGAAAAATTGAAAAAAAAAAAAAAAAAAAAGAGTCAGAATTGAGATAAAACATCATCATGAGATTTAAAAAAATATATAAATATGAGATTTTTTTTTAAAAGGCTAATTTTAAGATACAAATTTTAAAATTGTGAAATGAAGTCTCAATTAAGAGATAAAGTCAAAATTGTAAGATCAAAAGTTACATTTGTGAGATAATACTCATAACTATAATATATCAAGTCACAGTTTCTTTCCTCCACTTATTTTTCCTCTGAAATCAGTTTTTTTTCCCCTTCTTACTGTCACATCTGTTTAGTTTGAAAAAGTAACGCATCTATTCTGAGAATGTAAAGAATATAAAGTACAGATATTTATGAACAAACATAGGGAGTAAAAGTAAAAGTAAAAGTAAAAAGTTGCCAGAAAAATAAATACTCAAGTAACGTACAGATAACTACAAAAATCTACTTAAGTACACTAACAAAGTACTTGTACTTCGTTACTTCCCAGGTCTTTGCAGGGTTCATGTCATGGACTTGTATGGAAAACTCAGTGCAGACATGTACCTCTGCCGTGTGTATCTTTGCAGTGTCGCTGGTCTTTCCTGGAACTGCCAGCGCTAGTTTCCACTGTGTAAGCAATTGCAGCAGCAGTTTAAGAGATGTGTCTAACAGTCCCTGGTGGGTGTCTTGGACCTCACGTAAGAGGAAGTTAGTAAAACCAAACAGGACGTCATCACGCCAGTCTGAGAAATCCACCAGCAGACTTTGCAAAGAGTTCTGGGCGATGAGTCGCAGCTCGTCATCCATGTGTATAGTTAGCCTGATATACAGAGAAAACAAAAAAAAAGAAGATAAGATAAGATGTACGAAGCCGTTACCGTTCCACACAACAAAAATACAATCATATTACATTAGCACTTAAATAAATAAATAAATAAATACTGGATGTAAATAGCTCTAAAATAAAAAACAATTCAAAATAAATTAAAATTAACAGGAGTTATTATTAAAATTTGAATTTAAAGAAGACAGAGACATTAACACTTTACGGAGCATTTTTGGTTATTTCTGTAAATATTACACATGAGGCCAATCTTGTGTCTCACTGAAGTCTACAAGCATGTTAGTTTTTTTTAATAATACAATGATTCAGACAGATTTTCGAGACATTTTGAAGCTTAAAAACATGAATATGACAAATAACTGATGGTATATGGCTCATAGAGGTGTGTATTGGCCAGAATCTGCTGATATGATATAAATGGATATATAATACTAGGATTGTGATATGATAGATGGTAATATATCATTATACTATTAACAGGGTGATTTTTCTTTTTTTTTTTCTTATCCTTTTTAAAGATTATTTTCTGGAAAAATTTAATTACATCACAAATACTGAATAGATTTTTATTTGATTAATACAGAATGTAACACTTTATCAAAAACACAAAACTTCCTTCTGTAAAAACTTAAATAGTAGGATGTGAGTGAAGTTTTAACATGTGGTGCTACCAGTACAAAAACACAAATAAATAAATAAATAAATAAATCCATTCTCTTCTGCATGTCTGGGGCCAGGTCACAGAGACAACAGTCTAAGCAGGGATGCCCAGACTAAATAAGCAAATAAATGAATAAATATAATTTTGCTTGACAGAGATCATAGTTCAACGTCCTGCGCTCTAAATAAAAGAGCTGACTAAACAAAAAAACCCAAACAAAACAAAAAAAACAGAGGCCATTTAAATGAATACCTAAAGGGATCGATACAGTACATTTTAATATGGATACATTTTTGTGAATTGAAATATTGCAATATATGTACAACTGCATTACCCTCCTAATGGCTAAGTACTGTACGTGGAAACTAAAATAGCCTCTTGGCTAATTCTGGCGCATTTACAGCAATGTTATTAATGTGCACTGTCCCTGTTTCAAATAAACTTCTTATGACTTATTACTCATTAAAGTTGTTTAATAGCATATGTTTAATTTTTGCTGCTTGGATGTTGTATGACAAGAGGAGGAAATCTGTTGTCATGGCAGCCGATGAGGAAGTAGATGACAACACTAATGTTGAAATGTTACATTTCAGAGTTATTCAGAGTTAAATATAAGCTTGTCAATTAGAGTTTGACATTTCTTGCCAAGTAGGATTTGTATAAACCAGCCCAAGCGGAAAATCCAGTTGAAAACCAGTTGAAAATTCCACTAGAAAACCAGTAGAAAACCAATAGAGTTCATCTGGCTGTTATACTATGGAAATTGAAACACTATGTAACTCAATATTCACTGGTCAAAGTCACTTTGAACGTTTAAAAACATTAAAAAGTTCAAACTCCTTTAAGTTACATTAACAAAGAACAACATGAACAAGTAGACTTTGGATGATACTGTAAATTTATTCAAATTAAGGGCGTATTCACATGGTAAAGTCCGCACCAAGGTTCGGACCAGAACCTTTTTTTTGCCTTTTCACACTGTACTTATAATCCGGACTTTATTTACAGTCTTCATTCACACTGTATTGAATCAAGTGGACCAACGGACTTTAGAACGTCATGTCGTCAATGCGTGTACAACGTGCGTCTCTCTCTATACTCGACCCTGATTGGTTAGTAGAGCAGGAAGTGCTCCCAGATAATGGACCCAGTTACTAGTTTCATAATTTTTGCCCTATTTTGCCAATGTTGCCAACTCTCGTACCAGTGTTCCCACCAGCGGTTTGTCTCTAATTCAGTCTTTATAGTATCATCTGACCAAATTTCAATGAAATACCTGGTTTCTTCGTCTCCCCATGTATTGCCGCGACTCATGCTTGGACGTTGACTAGATTCCGCGCACGTGACTGTGACGTAATTGGTCCGATAGTCCGGACTTTCCTAAACAGACCTTTCACACTGTGCACCAGCGAACCTTGGTCCGGATCGAGACCACCTCCTCAGCTCGGACCAAAGACTCGGTCTTTAGTCCGGACCAAGGTTCGGGGGAGGTTTCACACTTGTCAATAAGGTTCGAACTTTCCTGGAAAGTCCGGAAGTCCGGATTTTCTGAGTGCTATGTGAATACGTCCTTAATCCAGTAGCTCTAATGGTTCTACTGGACCTCAACCGTTGTCAAATGGTGTTCTAACTGGACCTACCAGTAGAAACGTTCAAAAACCTTTTGTTCCAGTACAGACCAATAGAGACCAGTTCGGACCAGTTCATACCAGTAGAATTCCTATTGGATTTTCAACTGGATTTCACACTAGGGAGATGTCTAACAGCAGTGAGCTTTTGTCAAAGTAGTTGTTATTAAGTTTCTTGCTGTAATAATGTATGTTAGAAACACAGAAAAATGAAAACTGATATCCTCAATGGTTTCAACCTATTACACGTCATCGCTTTGACATTAAAGTCAGAAAGAAAATGACTTGTACTGTATTATGAATACAAATCTTTGACTGATTTTTGCATGGTACGGAGCCAAACTGAATAAACTCGAAACTCTGATGATTACCCTGGAGGTTTTTTTTTTTTTTTTTTTTTTTTTTTAAATCTGTCAACAACCCTGGAAACTCTCCAGAGGACATTGATTAGATCTGTGGTTAATTCCAGTATCTGTGCAGACACGCACCGACACCACGGGCTTTGTTGTTTTATCTCAGTTACGTAACACATAGCATTTACAAAGTGGGTTTTTAATGAACTCACCGGGACAGCAGATCTATGAGCTCTGGTTTGGACATGCCATCAGGGAGGATGCGAGGAATGGCAGCGACGCACGTCCTGAACAGGTCAATTTTGGGCTTCCTTTCACCTCTACAGGAATGACATTTAAATTTAGCTTCAAATGTTTGTGTTAATTAATGCATACAGTTTGGTATTGCAATATTATTCTATTCATTTTTAAGTGAAAATCATGTATTTTTCTTATATTTAATTCACCACCGTGGGGTTTTTATAGTCGCCCACCACCATCTGCAGCTCAAACTGATGTAAAAAATATTATCAGTTTGACAATATGACTTTGTTAATGTATTTGAAATAAAGACACAAGTCATCCAGATTTAATCCCATTCTGGTTTTTGGAGTTTGTGAAGGGAATATAGAGTGTTTCCTTCAAAAAGAGTAGTGATGATAGACAGAGTTTAGTAACTGTTGGTTTCACAATAACACTGGTCAACAAGTAAAATGCTTCCAGAATAAAACTAATGAAATTTTTACCACATGTGTGTTACCCATAAAGGAATCTCAAGTCTTAAATGCTGGTTAGATCAAGTTTCCAAGATTAGTCTGGGGTCAAAATGTGAAATTCTTAAAATGAACAAGAGAATAAGTTTTAATTCAAAGGAATATTGGTGTCAGATCTACTTCAAACACTGTCTGCACATTATGATCTATTCATTTTACAGGTTCTTTCTAGTGGAATATTTACTAATCCATTGTATACATGTACATAAACCAACATATATGTGGAATAACACACCATCATATATATTA
The DNA here is from genome assembly GCA_020466265.1 of Siphamia tubifer. Taxonomy (NCBI): domain Eukaryota; kingdom Metazoa; phylum Chordata; class Actinopteri; order Kurtiformes; family Apogonidae; genus Siphamia; species Siphamia tubifer. The sequence goes on along the minus strand of CM035795.1, from coordinate 41,423,469 downwards.
AAAACATGAACTAACCATCACTAAAGTCTTTTATTTTCTGATTTATCTTATTAAATTATAAAAAGATTTAGCACATTTAATATCTAAAAATAATTGTAGAGCAATGAAATCAAACATCTGTGATGATCTGTAACATCTTGTCCATAAAAAATAAATCATCATGTCACCTGAAAAGGTCACATTAATCAAGTAATAATTTTTGAGACAAATAACAGCATGAGATGAGACTGACTTTCATCAGCTCTACAGTCTACAATGCAGCCAAACTATGGGTCAAACAGTTGATCAATGCCAACACTAACCTTATCAATATGGCAACACTAACCTTATCAATATGGCAACACTAACCTTATCAATACATATCAATAATGTAATATATAGTTTGTCATGTTTTCATGGTCATCACAGTGATCCAATTGGTTTTGTAGTGAACATGGAAACACTTTAATCTTCTATAACAGTGATTTCCCAGTAAAAAAAAAAAAAAAGTTAATTTATCACCAGTTTGATAAATGACAATGAATGGAGACACTTGATTTATGATCAATTAAGGATATATTTGCTGATTTCTTCAGCTTTTTTTCTGTTTCTATTATAATAACCACCAACTTTAATCTATGAACATCTATATAATTTGAGAATTAAATCCACTAATACATGATTTTTAGTTGGAAATGCAAACATGCACAGTGCACTATTGTTATAAATAGTGATAAAAAAAAAACTTGTATTGGGAGAAGAATTTCACTTTAAGGTGTTTATGGGTTATGGGTTCATTTACCATCCTTCCACACTTTTTCAACATGTTAGTGACTAGTGTGATGGTGGTGTGTGGACTTACGTGATCATGTCCTCAGGCTCTTTGTTCAACATTTGTGCATTAGTCATCATCATGCAGCGTCCTACTTCTTTATCCAGATGTCTGAGGATATTGTCAATAGCTTTTCTTACATGAAAATAATACTGTGACATCCCTGGAAAACATGACAGAGGAAGTTTCTGTGTGATTCACATCTTTGAGGTTATAAGGATGTAAAAAAAAAAAAAAAAAAAAAAAAACAGAGCATTTTCCACATTCCTGACCCAGTCTTTTTCACTCACCGATGACTTTGGCCTCATCGTCTGTCAGCGTTTTGCTCAGGTATGTCTTCTTTACTCGGAGTGTGTTCCCAGAGGGCAAAGTGCAGCCAGTGTTAGGCATGGGGGGTTCTCCGTCCTTCTGCTGCAGCTTGTCAGCTATGACCAGGAATGCTCTCAGACCAATATTCATTCTCTGAGTAGGAAAGAAATAAAAGCTTATTATTGTGCAACTGCTGAGGATACTGTGTGTGACCAGTGTTTGCCTTTTGTCTCTCAGCAGTTTGGAGAACAAGTCTGATAATGTTGATACTGTCGACTGAAAATATAAAGACGTCTGTTTCTTTTTTGGCAGACAGATAGAAAAAGTTGGGTAACACTTTATAATACCTACACACAATTGACTGTGTATTAACCATTTATTACCCATTTATAAATGTTGTTCATTGTGTATTATCCATTTGTTACCTATTTGTTTGATTTGATTGCTTTATTTCGAACATGTGCAGAATGCAACAATAATCAATACAACAATAATAATAATATTCATACTAGTGTCTTCCATAGATAAATGTAAAATTTGATTATTTTTAACAAACAGGTACAGTGTTTGTATGTCTGCTTTACAGGTAAACAAAGAAACAGTTGTAAACACTGCACCATTTTATATTTACACTAGTATGAACCTTTACAAGACATTAACAAATAGGTAACAAATGGTTAATACATAATGAACAACCCATTTATAAATGGGTAATAAATGGTTAATACATAGTCAATTGTCTGTAGGTATTATAAAGTGTTACCAAAAGTTGATTTATTTACTTTGATATGTCATAGCAGTTCTTCCCAAACTTTTTTTTTTTCATGACCCCATTTTAACATATAAAATTTCAGGCGACCACAGACATTTAAAACTATTATATTATTTATATTTATTTATTGATTTTATTTTGCTCATGAATTGTGATTGTCTCGCTCAACTCGCCATATATTTTTTATTAGTACATTTTTATTTATGTTTCTATTAGTGTTGCACTGATTGATCGCCTATTGCCTAAAAATAACCTGATCCGGGATCGGAAAAATATGCCGATCATAAAGCCAATCATGTAACATAAATTACTAGTGACCATTTTCAAACTTGCAAACACGCTACAGACCAGTTGCATCTGGTCTTGACTTTTTCTGTACTTTTTAAAATATAGTTAGTTAATTAATAGTAGAAGTTTGGGAAGTTTGCATCACTAGTTTTTATAAATTACTAGAAATTTCTGGCGAACCCATTTGAATTCCAGGCGACCCCACGTGGGGTCCTGACCCTAAGGTTGAAAACCACTGTTAAATGTTTTAGCTGAAACATGTCAAAGTAAAATTCTACTTTTTGTATCTGCCTGACAAAAAAAAGGAAATGTTTGTATTTTAGTAAATATTAATGTCAGAAAACAAACATTCCCGAACCCAAAAGTGATGTTTTTTTCTTTTTTTTTTTTCTTTTAATTGCATCTTGGGAGAAAATTATTATTTGCTAAAAACTTGTACAATGTCAAGATCTAGAACCTTAGTGCAGTTGATCTGGAGAGGTCAAAAGTCAAAGGTCAGACCAGATGACATTCACAAGATATTGTTCATATCCTCCTTTTACATTAAATTTATTTGGAAACAGAATGATGCAATTGTTTTTTAATATGTTCTTTTCAGTGGACATTTTTATTTTGTTTTATTTTTTAAGTAAAGCTGTGAAACTCTTGTCCACTACAAAAGAAGCATCACTGGGTGTCAGGAGGATATTAATCTACTATTTTGTATTTAAATGGGGTTAACTTTGGACTGTGTCTTCTATTACAAAATGCAGAATGAACTTCCTCTATGAATGAATGGATGGATTTGCTCTATTTTAATTAACATTATTCATTTTTTTGGAGCAGCATAAATACACAATCCTAATTTTTTCTTCTATAACAAACAAAAAAATGAACACAATTCTTACCTCTGGATTAAGACTAAAGGCTTTTGCAGGTTTCCCTACACAAAGGAGGTCAAAGATAATCTCTTTCATGGCAAAGTCAAGTCTTTCCTGTGAAACCAGAGAACATGAAGGAACATTATATCCTTGTATATTATATGATATCCTTGCATGTGTCGTCAAACAGCCACAGGTAATGTAATGTCTGTGTGATGAATGACCTGCCTCATATTTACCTGTGCAATAAACTGGATGATTTTCACAAAGATATTGAGGGGCATGTCCCGCGGTACCACACTGCGTGATCCTTTGGGAAAAAGTGTTGTAATAATGGTGTTCAGGCGGCTGCGAACAGAAAAATAAAGAAAGAAATAATTCATATACAGTAGAAACTATATTCAATTTGTTGATAAATATAAATATAAATTGAAGGGAGGCCAGATTATTGTCGCTATGGATGAAAAAAATGTCTTGGGCCACTAATATAAATAACATGGTAGCAATAATGAGTCGAAGTAGTGTCTATTTTTTAACCCTTTGTTGGTACAGGTAAGACCTTAAACCCGAGCCCTAAAATGTCAATCATTACATTCGGGTTGGGTTTTCTCTCTGTCTTTTTAAAAAAAATAAATATATATACTAAAACCATGTGTGGATACTAAACTAAGAAATAAAAAAATAAAAAAACAGAAGTCGCCTCATCACAACACGTACTGAAGTAAACTCTTGCAATGACAATTCAAAGAACTCCTTCCTATTATCATTATCATTAAATAAATAAACAAATAAATGTCAATCTTTCTCTTTTTTTCCCCAATTGTGATCATTTTAGCTGGACTTCATTTGTATGATATCATCACCATTTGTACACTGTTAAAAATCCAAAATGAGACATCCATGTTTCAGTTTATTTGGTTTAATTTGAGGAGAAATAATATGGAACTAATATGAAACGCCTGGAGAAAAAGAAAATGAAGACAACATTCACATTAATTACATATAAAAGAAGTTGCTGGTAATGTAAATTTTATCCACATGTGATTTTTTAATGACCTACTGACATTCATTAAAAAGAAAATAAGAGACATTTTTCATAGTTATTTTTCTAAACCACAGATGAACCTACTAACACAACACACATTTTTATTCAAAATAACAAAACAACAAGTTATAATTATAGGCTTTTTAATGCAGATTTTTCTTTTTTTTTTAATCAGTTGTATATTGCTGTTTTTTTTTTTTACTAGAACTCCATCAACATGGTTCTCAAAGGTTCTCCCATGCTAAATGAAAATGCTCACTGTATTAAATATAGGCTGTAGATATTTACCCTTGTGTTGCAGTGTTGCTCTCACACTTAATTCGGATCATGTAGACCCAGAGCAGACGATACAAAGACTCAAGGGCAACACGAGCCATTTTGGGGTCTCGACTCTGTAATAAAAGGTGATTTACAGCAGAAAGTCACAACCACAGAATGAACAATGCAACACTTAGGTTTATATTAAGAACATAAGCGTGAAATTACACATCATTACAGTGATATATACACTGTATCTGCTGTTTATTCCACTGTTGTTTGTTTATATCCAACTATTCCTGTAAAGTCCCGTGAGATATTCTTGTTGTGATACAGGACTCTACAAATAAAACTGAATTCAACTGATTTATATGATGCTATATATGAAAACACTTTTTTCTTTTGGAAAGTATTCATACCTTTACATGATGTTTTTTAGTGCAGAATTATTTATTCTGAATAAAGTAATTCAGAATTAAAGCTATTTCTTTCGTGTTTACATGGTTCCAAATAAGCGTTTATATAGGAAACAGGTTTATTCAGCTCTAGTTTAATTCGGCTTTAAGAGCTGGGAGTACGGAGGGTTCTGATTGGACAGAACGTGCATGTGACATCAGGAAGAAAACAATCGCATCTACTTCCTGTTTTGTTGAGCACTCTTTCCATTATATATAATTCTTCTAATTTTTCAATCGAATACTTAACTTCTTCGTGACTCCAACTCTTGCTTCGTACAGCCATCTCAGAAAATGTTCAAATACTAATGCCGACAGCGCGAGGAAAAACATATTTTTGTTATTATTTTTGGCCATATATTTCTTTTTTTTTTTTTTTTTACCATTAATGGATAATGGATTGGAAAATGGATAATTTTCCAATGACTCAGAAAATTTTGCTCATGTGCCATAACCTATAACCCCCCCACATTTTAAATGGCTGTGACACCCTCGCCTACTCTCTTGTTAATTCTAAGAATGTCACATTTTGACCCCAGACTTACCTTTGAAACTTGAGTCAACCAGCATTTAATAAGACTTGAGTTTTCTTTATCAGTAACACACATGTGGTAACATTTCAGTAGTTTTATTCTGGAAGTATTTTATTTGTAGACCAGTGTTATTAGAAGCTGAAGTATTGGATGTATTCTTTAAATATTTCAGACATACTGTATGACAGGAATGCACAACTGCTCCGTCTTTGCAAAGAACTTTCGTCAAGAGTTTCCAGGTTACATACCTTTAGATTGGAGAGGCAGTTGTTAAGGAAGACATGCCATCTGTTAAGGAAGAACTGTTTCTGGCTGACACACAGCAGACACGTCACTAAAGGGTAAAAAGCCTGTGGACAGACAAATCATCAGATTTTCATGAAAAAAAAAACACAAAACACAGAAGATAATGATAATAAATGGTGATAAATTACTGAAGGAAGGTTAAATAGTGAGAAAAATGTGACCCGCCACCACGAAACCAGGCATAAGTCGCACTGAGCCGTTCAGAGCTACAGCCAAATTTAGGCTGGAAGGTTATTCCTTATTTGTGTTTACACCATATCAAAAAACGGTACCGTAACACCTCTATGTTCAGTTCCTGTGGTCATTATATTGAAATCCAATCAATAAAGGTGTTTATTGAGTCAATTATTTAAGCGGTGACAAAAGTTTAAGGATTGCTGAGCAAAGACAAAGACGACTTCCACCTCTTTTCGCCGAACAAACTGATCTCCGTTCCGTGCGTAAACATCCAAGTGTTCGGTACGAGGTAAAAGCCTATGTTGAATGCTCTTGTCCAATGGCGTAAGCCAAATGATTATAATACGTTGCAATTCTGTCCTATTATTATAATATATAGAACTTCTGTGACATGTCCATCAGAGTGTCCTTTAACATCTGTGAATATTTTTTGTCAATCGGATACAAATTATTATGCGTTGCTAAGGACTTCCTACCCCAAAACAGTCCAAAACTTTAACGGACAATATCTAAAAATATGCAAATTGCATAATAGGTCCAACTGTGGATATTAAAATGACCATAACTTTGGTTCTACTTATGATAGAAACATATTTTTTTCACCATCTT
>CM035795.1:41374546-41412046 GCA_020466265.1 Siphamia tubifer | reverse complement strand
TGAGCACCATGAAGGTGGAAAAACGCGACATAAATGTAGTAAATTTACCATTTAAATTGGAATAATACTTTAATTTGATGGAATCCTACTTTAAACAGAGTGCACTTTAAATGAACACACACTTCACATCCATGTCTCTATTTTCAGTTTTTGCTCTTCACCGCAATGATGTGAAAAACTTCAAATAAACAGGCATCAATTTCCACTCCTAGTTTGGTGTGTAGGAGATCTGTCCAAAAGCGTGTCCTTACAGTATGTTCCACTCTCTTAAACTGGCTAATGTTTTGCAGGAAGGCATTAGGAATGGTAACATATCATTGTGATGTGGCATCGCACCAACAGAGTAATGAACAAAGATTTCACAGGCAATGAATGTAGATTAAAGGAGAACAATCCTGGAGTTACAGTAACTGTTCATGTATTTAGCAACACACAGCTCTGGGTTTTACTTACTTGGACTGGGCTAACACTCCAATGACTTCAGCATAAAGGTCTGCTACAGTGTGCATGTTGCCAGTGTTAGGACCGTGATACCTGTGAAAAATCCAAAACACAAAAGTTGCATTTTCCTTTAACATCCACTGTTTGTTGACAACCCTCACCCTATAGTCAGAGGTGTCAAAAGTACTCATATTCTGTATTTAAGTTCAAGTACAGCTACTTGTGTGGAAATTAAAAAAAATAAAAATAAAAATTATATTGTAATTTGGTTCCAGTAGTTTTTCTTTTTTCGAAATCAGTTGCTTTTTGACACCTGTTTATTTCCATTTATCAGATCCATGAACAAAACTCAGTAAAATCACAGTAAAAAAACTGGGTTTTTTTTCTGAATATTGAAACTAAACCGTCCTTCATCAGTGATGCATCAGAGGTTAAAGGGTTAACTGTGAGAGTTTAAGCCTGTCTCAGATATTGCTCTAATTCTAACCCTAAAATGTTTAAGATCCTCTTAAAATAAATAATAATAATAATAATACTTCTACTACTGCTAATAATAATAATAATCTTTATTTGTACAGCACCTTTCATACAAAGACTGGAGCCCAAAGTGCTTCACATTGATTACAAATTAAAATACAATTTTAAGACAGGGTGAAAACATTAAAATTCAATTGCACAAAAATTATAAAATTACAAAAGTACAAGATTATAAAATTTCAATAAATAAAATTACAAGAGTGCAGATAAACTGATTATACATACATTATACAATTTCAATAAAAAAAATACATTAAAATTTGATTGCACAAAATTATCCCAAAGTGCTTTACAATAAAGAAAGACCGAATACAATAACTTACCCCTCTTTGTATCTAAAGTGCTTAAAGGCTAAGTTAATGACTTCATTGACCAAACTGTCGAGAACTGGATGCAGTGGCATCTAGGAACGAAACACAAATGTTAACAAAACAACAGAAAATATCCAACAAAAACACAGGTAGACTTACATTAAGAACAGTTGTTTTAGTTTGGTTTTTAACCCTTTAAACTTCCAAGGGTCTACATATACAGGAGTCACTCAAAAATGTTAAGTAAACTACTAACTAATGTAGTTTGACAACGGAAATCAAATATCCACAGCAGGTACAATCAGTCATTTGTTCAAAATACAAATGTCAAACAGTTGATCTGAACCTTTATGTCTCATAATTATCCACAGAGGATTCATATTCCAACAAACGTAGTCATAGTCCAATAAAAATATCCAAAACAATTGTCCATATGTAGTCCAAAACACATCAAAATATCAATAAATATCCACAAATATTTTATCTATTGCAGCATTTAACAGGACACGCCTCCAGTATCCCGGTTTTTATCTTAATATTTTCATTTATAATATAATTAAACACCAACTGCATGTGAAATGAACAACAGAACAGCATTCAATTTACTTTATTAAGAAATTTAGGCGAAATTGAGTGGAAGTTTAAAGGGTTAACAGATACTTATATGGAACATATGGATGTTAAATTTCCTTATTTACCATTGTTGATTTTCAGACATCATATACAAATGTGCTTAGTTGTTTGTTGTAAAGTTTCTTAATAAATGATAAAATACAAATATAAAAAAAAAAACCAAAACAATCCAACACAATTAGTTTGCTAAATGTGTTTCAATCACTTAGAATCAAATCTGTTTTTGGACACCCCATGCATTTGTAAAATATTAAAGATTAACTCTGAAGTCATTGAACTCAGCTGAGTATCGTTCCATTCTCCAAACCTACACGCTCCCTTCTGCACATGCTCTGTTCCATCAAGGTCAAAACTGGACACGTCATGTTGAAACTGTCAGGAATTTAGTTTTATTTGCATTTATTTGTGTCTTATCTGTCCAATTTCAAACACAAAACAGGGTTTTCTGCAAATGTGTCATGATAATATTTTCAAATTTTGAGTGTTTTGGACACTTTTTGATCTGTATGGTTGTATTGTTTACAGATGTGTTAAAACATTACTCACATTCTGTGCTTAAGTACAGTAGAAAAAGTGTGAAAAAGTACTGATTCAACTCCTTTACTGAAGTAAAAGTGAAAAAGTACAAGTTCACAATTGTAATAAAGTACAAAAGTAAAACTGTTTTTTTTTTTCCCCATGAATACAATAATACTTATTTAACCAGGAAAAATCTGAAAAGTTTCAAAAGTATCTAAAATAAAGCCTTTAAAAGTGAGTTACTGGTTTGTTTGTTTTTTTGTAAAGCTCTGTGAGGCAACATTGTTGTGGTTTAGGGGCTCTATAAATTAAATTGAATATAATTATATAATGTGTTTGATCGGGTACTTTTGTGGGTATGGGCAGAGAATTTAGGAAAAACAGATATAAAAAAAAAAAAGTCACAATTGAGATAAAAATTCATGACATTTTTAAAAAAATTACAAATGAGATTTTTTTTTTTAAATGCATAATTTTAAGAGACAATGTCTAATTTCTGAGATCAAATGTCAAAATTGTGAGATAATAGTCATTTAACTATAGTATATAAAGTCACAGTTTCTCTCCCCCACTGATTTTTTTTCTCTAAAGTGACTTTATTTTTCATACTGTCACATCTGTTTAGATTGAAAAAAAGTATGTAAAGAATATAAAGTACAGATATTTATATAAAAATGTATGGAGTAAAAGTAAAAAGTTTCCAGAAAAATAAATACTCAAGTAAAGTACAGATACCTAAACAAAAAAAATCTACTTAAGTAAAATAATGAAGTACTTTTACTTAGTTATTTCTCACTTCTGATTGTTTATTACAGAATAATATACTGTATATCTCATCACCTGTTTCAAAACTTCTATTAGGACAAGAGAGAAGATGAAGTCGATGGCCAAATCCCTCCTTTCAAGTAGATAATCCTTCTGCTGCTCATCACTGTTATAGGGAAAAAAATATTATTATAATCACACAGTACATACACACTTCTGTTGTTTTTCATTAAATGCAGAAATTCAGGTGTTAACTCTCACTTTTTAGACTTGGTATTGGCTCGTGGGCGGTACTCGTGTAACTCCTCCTCGAGTCCATTTTGTCTTTTGTACCAGTCAAACAATGTGCGCAGGATGGAAGGTAGACAGTACTCAGCCAAAGAACTCATGGTGCTTATCATCTAGAAGAAGGAGACATACACGGCACTAATGCATGTTTGTGTTTGGTAATTAACATACCCAAGTCAGAGATGGATATCAGCGCTTCCTTTGTTTATTTTCACAGCAATTAAAAAAAAAATAAATAAACTGGATTCATTTTCATTTGTTGCCACAGAACTAATGACTGTATTTCAACATAGATGAGGCAACTATTGGAATAAAGCCCATTTTACAATAAAAGACAAATCATAATCACACATTTTTACACTATGCACTTGCTGTCAATAATACTGTAATGTCAAACATAAGGCCCGAGGGCCAAATCCAGGCCCGCCAGAGGGTCCAATCTGGCCCATAGGATGAATAACAATGAATATATAAACAGTTTAAAAATGATTGAATTCAGGTTCTACATACAAAATAATTAGATTTCAATTGGGTCAGAGCACTAAAATATGATCATAATTACCTATAAATAATGAAAACGGAAGCTTTTAATGTAAAAAGGTCAAATTACATGGACATTTTTATATGAACAAAGCATCCTTTTCCAAAAACCTTTATAAATACCTGAACAAATATGAACCACCTGAAATATCTTTCCCTCTCTTTACTTTTTTCTTACCTTATTTTTTTATTATACGTTACATTTTATACCACATATGTGAAGCGTGTTCAAAATAAAGATTCAAATCAAAATCAATGTCCTTCTATTCTATTCTATTGTAAATCTAAGAGGACTGAGCTGGTTTTCATTCGGTGGTTGTACAAAAGTGAGGTACCCGTGGGGCAGCTTCCCTCAGTCTTGGGTGAAGGAAAAGGAAAGGAAGGAACGGGTGGGACGGGTCGGGCACACAGGAAGGGAGGAGAGTCTGGTAGCGCTGGGGAATACAGCGTTCCCTTCATTCAGCACGGGGATGGAGAAGAATCCTGGCTCTGTGTGGGCAGTGAATGGCCTCACGCAGCAGCACAAACACACCCCTGTGGCAGTGAAAGGGGCTTCTCTGCAGAACCCCAGACCTGCTGGACACACCTAAAGCACAGCCACTGCCAGCACTAAAGGTAAACACTTGTGCCCTTCACGGCTCTGAAAGACCTTTTAGGATGTGATCGAGGCTTTTAACCATCAACCCTTGAATGTTACAGTGAGTGTTAAGTGTGTGTGTGTGTGTGTGTGTGGGTATGAGGAGGGGGCTTTATTTAACCCCTTACAGGACAGAACACAAACATCCACAGTCAAAGCCACTACTAAAAACGACAGCAAAAAACACAGCAGACCTTCAAGAGTGTCTAAAAAAAAATGAGACAATTTTTCTGGCAATTTCTAAATGAATTTTTTTAACCACATTATACTTTTTGGTAATACTTTATAATACCTACACACAATTCACTATGTATTAACAATTTAGTACCCATTTATAAATGGGTTGTTCATTATGTATTAACCATTTATTATCTGTTTTTCATGTCTTGTAAAGGTTCATACGAGTGTAAATGTAAAATATTATTATTTTTAACCAACAGGTGCAGTGTTTACAATTGTTTCTTTGTTTACCTGTAAAGCACATATACAAACACTGCACCTGTTGGTTAAAAATAATCTAATTTTACATTTACACTAGTATGAACCTTTACAAGACATTAACAAATGATTAATACATAATGAACAACCCATTTATGAATGGGTAATAAATAGTTAATACATAGTGAATTATGTGTACGTATTATAAAGTGTTACCAACTTTTCCAATGTCACTGATCAGCATTTGTTATAATATTAACCTTTGCATTTTCCAAAGAATATTGGAGATGTCCTGATATGATTTAAAGGCAAGACAGACAGACAGACAGACAGACAGACAGACAGATAGATAGATAGATAGATAGATAGATAGATAGATAGATAGATAGATAGATAGATAGATAGATAGATAGATAGATAGATAGATAGATAGATAGATAGATAGATATATTGTCTGTTCCAAATAAAAGAAACAGAAACACCCTCCCCACTAAAACACATTGCCACAATTAATAGAGAGTAATAAAAATGAAATAAAATCACATAAAAATAATTAAAAACCCTAAAAACACAGTGCAGATATTTTTGTGTTATTCAGAGTATCTATTGCAGAAGGGATGAATGAGTTCCTGTAAATGTTCTTTGTGGTCGGGGGGTGGTGGGTTCTGTAGCGTCTACCTGATGGCAGCAACATGAAGGAGTGATGGAGGGGATGGGAGGGGTCCTGAGTGATGAGGGGGGCTTTCCTCATCATCACAGACAGAGGGGATTGGGTTGTGTGGGTGATTTTACCAGTTTTTTTACTGGTTATGTTGTGAGGAAGTTGTACCAGGTGAGATACTGTAGGTGAGGATGGATTCAATGAGTGAGAAAGACCCCAGCTTTAGATGTATCCCTCTTCTAACACACCTGAGTCAAATGATCAGCAGAACAGAGGTGTAAAGTAACTAAGTAAAAGTACTTTGTTTCTGTACTTAAGTAGATTTTTTAGGTATCTGTACCTTACTTGACTGTTTATTTTTCAGGCAACTTTTTACTTTTACTCCCTACATTTTTGTATAAATATCTGTACTTTATACTCTTTACATTCTCAGAATAAGACTCATTACTTTTTCAAACTAAATGAAAAATAAGTCACCAGAGAAAAATTCAGTAGAGGAGAGAAACTGTGACTTTATATATTATATAAATATATGACGATTATCTCACAATTTTGACTTTTCATCTCATAATTGTGACTTTTTATTTCACAATTTTAACATTTTATCTCACAATATTGACTTTTTCTCTTAAAATTATGCATTTTTAAAAAAAATCTTTATCATTTTTTTTTTTAAATCTCATGATGACTTCTTATCTCAATTGTGACCCCCCCCCCCCATTTTTCCTAAATTTCCTGCCCATACCCACATAACTGAGAACATACTTTTTAAAATGCTTTAATTTAGATACTTTTTCCTGGTTAAATAAGTATTATTGTGTTCATTGCAAAAAAAAAAAATGCATTTTTACTTTTGTACTTTATTACAATTGTGAAATTGTACTTTTTTCTCTTTTTTTTTTACTTCTACTTAAGTAAGGAGTTGAATCAGTACTTCTACTTTTACCAGAGTATCTTTCCACACCAGTAGCTGTACTTCTACTTTAGTACAGAATGTGAGTACTTTGACCACCTCTGCTGCAGAAGATGGATAATGACCATGAGCTGAGCTGGAAGAAGGAAACATCTAAAACATGCAGGACCAGGGTTAGTGACCCCTACCATAAAGTCAGAACATCACTTATAAATATCATATTTCTAATTATAATGTTTGGTAAAGTAACTAAAAAGTGCTGAGCTAAATAGAAAAGATTAAATAGCGGGAAATCATCACTAACATTAAATAATGCTGTGATGATTATTGATTATTATTAACTGTTATTTTAGCTGAAGTTAGGAAAGTGATTGTTGTGACCCAGTACATACATACATTATTTAACTTTAATATTTATTATTTATATATTATTTCACATTATATAGTACTTACTTGGTCAAACTGTGGATCTTCTCCCCTCTGCAGTGACTTTGTTAATGGCTTTTCCTGCAGGAGAAAAAAAAAAAAAAGAAAAGAAGAAAGAAACAGAATGAAAACTTTATGCGTTTTTTTTTTTTTTTTTATTTCTACTGATTCAAACTGGTAAAGTTCTCTGTCGGTCATAACTCTATCCTGTCTGAAGATTGTGAAGTATTTTTGAACACGAGCTCATTACAGCACGACTAATGAAAGAGCCATCAATCAGTGTGATGCCTGGTATGAGCAGGTCAGCTGATCCATGGCACCTACCGTTATTACGCTCTTCTATCATCTGTTACAATCACCTTCATGAGGGATTTGGAACATACTGTTCTACTGTTGGAAGGAAAGTCCAGCTGATGGTGTTCTTGTGTCTGTGCCATATCAGCTGATAGTGGGAGTCTTTGTTTAGCAAACAACAAGGGAATACGTTTAGAGTTAAATAAAAAAAAAAAAAAAAAATATTGCGAAAGTTAAGGCTCATAATCTTCTAGTCGAGTTATTTAACCTTTAAAAGACCTACAACTAAAACTCCAGAAACTTCCAAATCTGTTTTTCCTCAACATATTGTACAGTTCCAGAGGGAATTTTTTATTTTTTTTAACCACCTTCTTCAATTTCTTGTTCATTTTAAAGCCTGAAAGTACATTTGTTTGGTCAAATATAAGAACAACAAAAGTAGCTCATAGTAGTTTTATTTCAGAGCTAATATTCATCCAATTTTCCACAGTTTTATTGATAATAACCAACATCACTTCAGTTCTTACATCAATATCTGTGGCATTGTACTGATGAAAACAGTGCTTTTATTAATCCCATGTTTTATTTTCCAGCTATTTTTGTCAAAGTTCATACTGGATTGCATAACCACTGCTTTTAATGAATGTGATGTTATGTTGTAATGTTGTGATTTTATGTATTTGAAAATTAGCAGCTAAAATTCGGCATATTTACATTTGTGTCATACTTATGTTCATTAATGTGCAAATAAATAAATAAATAAATAACAGTCTAATATTTTTTTTCCACAACTGTATAATCTTTCCCACGTGAATTATCAGTATTTATTATTTAATTTTTTGGGTGAAAAACCTCTATCTGCTTTACTGATCACATTATTATAACATATATAATAACCTGAAGCTAAAGTGTCTTTTTCAACAAAAATATTTAAATATAAGCTACATTTACTAAACTATAATTTTGGAGGATGTTTACTATGGAGCTTCTGAGACCCAGGAAAGTAACATTACATTATATTAAACAATTGTCTTGATTAGAAAATGCCTAATACAACAGGTTTTTTTTTTCACTTGCAATTTAAAATTACTATTTATTTCTCAATAGTCCTTTGCGATGGACAGTATACTTAAAAGTAAAACTGTAAGAGGACAAAAATGCATAGCTGAGTGTCAGGAGGATCAATGAAAATGTAAAAATTTTACCTGGATCATTTGGATGCACTTATTAATTATGATTATTATTACATTTATTCAACTTTTTAGATGAGGAGACAGAGATGAGGTCTTTGAGGGTTAAATTAAAATGGGATTAAATAAAGGAAACATGCATTTCATTGTGGTTTTTTAATACTATTTAATATATTTTTAAGATGAAATGCTTTTTGCTGCCCCCCTTGTCCAATTAATGGACCTAAAACACACCACAGTGATATTTAAGAATCATGCTTAGATCCACAATTATCTGCTTGACCTATAATTACTGTATATTTTGGCTTTGCACAAATCAAACCATCTGTTTTCCTTTACCTTTTTGCTTCTCTGTCACAGCCATTCCTTTGCTGTTTCACTGCCCAGGCAGCAAACTAGAGCACATCACTTGATGATTAATCCAAAACAGCTAACTGTCTAATGGGTCTGACACTGACATTGCGTGGGCTGATGGTAATGTCGCTGTCTCTGCTGCAGCTGGAATGCCAGCTAAGCCTCTCCCTCTGATGAACCTTTTAGTTTTGGACAAATGCTTGCATCAAAAAAAAAAAAAAGAGAAACCCATCTGTTCGACAATGACAGAAAAATCGATGCAGTCGTTGAAACAGCAGCACTTTCGTCTTACTTTAAAAAAAACAAAAACAAAAAAAAACATCCTTTTGGAATAACTTCTGCTGCAACTTCAACAGTTTTACGCTATAAATCTAGCCCGTGTTTAAAGACTAAACATTATTCTACACTTTAATGGTGTTGAATCATCTCTTCTGTCATCATTAAACACAGTGGATTTAAAAAAAAAAAAGGAAAAGTACACCTACATTTTCCTCACAAACACTATTTAAACTCTTACAATAATAATCCTTTTCAATCATCGCTTCTGACCCACTCGTCTGCTCTGTTGGAATGACGGGGCATATTTACAGAAGAATTTTTATCATCCTCCTTCCTTCTATTATCTGAGTTACAATTTTGAAGGTTCCCTGTACAATGTGAACGAACAACAACCAACGACACGCTGGAAATGGCCATTTTTGAAAACGCCACAAATAGATTTAGGGGTTATGATGTGTATATATACTTTTTATTATGTATGTAGTCATGTGTGCTTCTGATGTTTTTTGTAAAGGTTCATACTAGTGTAAATGTAAAATTTGATTATTTGTAACCAACAGGTGCAGTGTTTACAACTGTTTCTTTGTTTACCTGTAAAGCAGATGTACAAACACTGCACCTGTTGGTTCAAAATAATCAAATTTTACATTTATCTTTGGAAGACACTAGTATGAACCTTCACAAGACATTAACAAATAGGTAACAAATGGTTAATACATAATGAACAACCCATTTATAAATGGGTAATAAATGGTTAATACATAGTCAATCATGTGTAGGTATAATAAAGTGTTACCAATTTTCCACTTTATTTAATCTGTCTGAAGTAATATATCGTCATGTATTAGAATATTATCCTCTGTGTTTTGCATGTTTCACTATAAATCATGTATTTTCTAGGGGTGGAAGAAAAAGCGGAAAAAAAAAAATCAGGAATATCGAAGAATCGCAATTGGAATCTAATCGGCACCCAAAAAAATTGTAAAACAATCGAATCAGTATTAAAGCATATGGTTACAAATGGTTAATACATAATGAACAATTCATTTATAAATAAGTAATAAATGGTTAATACATAATGAACAACCCATTTATAAATGAGTAATAAATGGTTAATACATAATGAACAACCCATTTATAAATGAGTAATAAATGGTTAATACATAATGAACAACTCATTTATAAATAAGTAATAAATGATTAATACATAATGAACAACTCATTTATAAATAAGTAATAAATGATTAATACATAATGAACAACCCATTTATAAATAAGTAATAAATGGTTAATACATAATGAACAACTCATTTATAAATAAGTAATAAATGATTAATACATAATGAACAACCCATTTATAAATAAGTAATAAATGGTTAATACATAATGAACAACCCATTTATAAATGAGTAATAAATGATTAATACATAATGAACAACCCATTTATAAATAAGTAATAAATGGTTAATACATAATGAACAACCCATTTATAAATGAGTAATAAATGGTTAATACATAGTCAATCATGTGTAAGTATTATAAAGTGTTTCCGAAAAATCCATTTGGGACGTGCCACAAAACTAGCAGTGGGTCTTTATGGGCTAAACAGATTCACCCAAACAATGTTGGTGAATAAGAACGACAGATGAAATGCCTGAAACTGCGAGCCAGCGTTACAAGAAATTATTCATCTACATCTCTGTTGAGAATAATTTGAAGAGATACACACCCTCCCTGTAGCTCTCTGGAGAGAAGAACATTAAAACATGAGGCTGCACACTTTCCCTGTGGTAATTAAAATGTCCCTCTACAGCAAAGCCAATGACTAACAACGTCACATACATCACAGTCCCTAAAAGTGAAGCTCCACTGATGTACGCTAAGAAACAAAAGCAAAATATAACACATCTCTTCAGACCACATGAAAGGATAAGTATTTGAAGTTAACAATGCAACACTATTTTAGTTGGAGCCTGGGGCTGTTCTTAGGAATATGGATTAGCTGGTCATTTTTAGTTGACTTTCAGCAGGACTTGTAAGACACTAATGTGGACTAGGGAGCAGGTGGTGGGTAGTGGGTGGTGTCCACGGTGGCCCACACAGGCTCTTCCTTGTCTGCCTCCGTGTCTGAGTGTCTGTGTGTTTGTATGTCAACGGGATTATTTATGACAGCCGTCGTAGGCCGAACGCTGAAAAGCTCTGACCCAGACTGGGCAAAGCTCTTTAAGAAGTTTACTGACAGCTTCTAACCTTCATGTGATCTTCTATTTATGCTCTAAACACAGTGGGCTTCATAAATCAACAGTCAAATGGATATAGTTAATTGTCGCTCATGATACACTGGGGGGAAAAAAAAAATATAGAAATATTACCAAGTGTATTTTTTTTTCCCATTTCTTGTCCGAATATCTCGTCACACTGAAAATGAGACACAGTCACGAAAAAAGAGGAACTTCTCAGTATGAAAATAAAAGCTTTAAAATCTCAATAGAATAGAATATTTGTCATTGTAACAAGTACAATGAAATTAAAATGACAACCAGTCAGTGAATAAGAATAAAGACGAACGTAAAATAAAAAAATATATAAATTAGTCATTTAAAAAGCGCGCACACACACACACACACACACACACACACACACACAATTCACCTGCATGTCCCATTGGCAGAATATCTTATATTATATATATATACTTTCTTATATTGTTATTTAGTTGTTTTTAGAGGGGTGTTTTTTTTTTCCAGTGGATGAATAATCTGAAAGTTTAGCTATTAATGAACATTTCTAAATTGAGTATTAGTTCCATAAATCTGCCTTTAACCCCTTACAGATGATTGTCATGAATTCACTTCAATATTCCACTGTTTTTGTAATCTGGTTACCGACCTATGAGTCCTGATGTTCATTGACCAGTTTTAAAACATTCTACTTTATTATTATTATTATTATTATTATTTTAGTTTTATTTGGATTTTTGAGTGGAGGAACTATTCAATAGTGGCATCAATAATAATATAATATACATACCTGAAACTAGTTATTATTATTTCAATTATGCTTGATATCACTTACTTTAATCATATGAAATTGTATTTGGAAATTAACAATCTTTACACCTTTAAACCTCTTTGGAACAAAGTCCCACTAACAGACACCGCCCTGCCCCCATCGGTGAAAAACATTGTAATGATGGGGGGGGTACATTACTTTAAATGTAAAACGGAGTCGCTTATATGTCTTTATGCAGGGGTACCACAGTTCAACATGAAGGGAATCTGCTGCATTTTGTTTGTATTAATACCCAGTGAGAACTCGTGACCCCCCCCCCCCCCCCCCTCCATGTAGATCCACTGCTTTACTTTATACTATTTAGTCAAGCTGATGTCATTAAAAATGTAAGAGTGAATATTAAATACAGGACGTCATATAAACAGGTGACAGCTGTCTCTGTTATTTACACCAGGAGCAGAACTACTATAGTTTGTAAATATAATCATGATGGTCCATATTCTAATTCTAACCAGATATATTGGGTCTGTCTATTTACTGCATGAACTTTTGAAGATACAGGCTGTTAGTCTGCCTGCTGGGCATTTCTGCCTGCCGCACCTCCACCGGTGCTCTCTGAACAAGTGTGTTCCAACCCCTATGCACCACACCCCTGGGCAGGAATGGGTCATCAGCTGGGGACCACCAATCATAGATGTTTCGCTCCTTTAACCCCAGTACATCTCTTGGTGGCGGAGCGATGGAAGGTATCTCTACCTTCCACCCCCTGCTGCTGCCCTAGGTGTTCTGCCCCCACCCTCTATCCCTCCTCCTTAGCCATAGCCAGAAGCTGCCCTTTTCTGCCTCCTCTGCCAGCTCCTTAATGGCTTTCCGACTTCCCACCCCCGTGCAGCCGATGTTGCGAAGTAGGCGACCTGTTGAGGAGCCCACAAAGCCCCTACACCCCACCTCAATGGGGCGTATGATGGCCTTCCAGCCTGCCTCACGACACTCTGCCGCCAGGTCAGCGTACTTGGCACGCTTGCGCTCGTTGGCAGCCTCCATCCCCTGTTCCCATGGGACGGTGAGTTCCACCAGCAGGATGGTCTCATAAATGTCCACTACCACTGAAGAACCATTTCATTATGTTTGTCAGATTTCTTTCCTTCTTACTCTATGGAATTAAACCATATCTACATTTGGACTTTAAGTTAGAATAATGTTGTTTTCATACACAGTCCAATTTACACTTTATTCATCAGAAATAAAATACATTTTCACTGTCACTTTACGAGAGGAGGTATACATATTTTATTCCAAATTTATGGGCTAAATTTTATGCTAACTACATTGGTAGTGATTTTTTTTTTTATGTTTAAACTAAATATAACTTTCCAAATATCAAATTAAACTCACATTGTTATAAACTTTGAATTCAATCCAAATGGTGACATCCAGTAGAATATTAATGTTATGGCCAAACTCAGTGGCTTCGTGTTAAAACACATTATTCAAAACGCAGATAGCAGCATTCACACACAGACCAAAAGGTCAGACCACATCACACACAGTTATTCTTAAGTCATTACATTGACTTCCTGTCGGCCACAGAATTAAACATCAGCGGGACCTCCGGCAAGGCTGACAATCCATTTTTATGTTCTTCAATACTACCACACCAGAAATTATGATGTGTGTTTCCCTCTTTTTTAAAGAGTTTGCACCATTCCACAGTTTAACCAAACGTGATCTACCTTAATAATAACACATTTTATCTGTATAGTATCAAAAAAGTTGGAGGAGTATATATAAAAGTACCATGAAACTGTCATATTCACTTCTGTCACATATACTATATATACTATATATATCAAGATATTACACACATTAACCCTCCTGTTTTGTCACGGGTCAAATTGACCCGTTTTAAAGTAACTAGGGAAATTAGTTAACAGTATTTTTCCAGTGTGAAATTTACTTTGCTTGCGTTATTTCGTGTAATTTGTGATCACACCTTTCATGTTTATATCACATAGATACTGTTTGGGTCAATTTCACCCAGTGGTCAAACTGGAGGTAAAAGGGTGTCACAAATGTCCGACTATTTCTTTACAGCTGTGAGACATATCATGTTATGTTTTAATGTTATGTTTTATATGTTGGTCTTTCAAAAGTAATAAAGTGATGAAACAATTTTTTAAAGTTTGAAAATATATATTTATTTTTATGAAAAATTAGTGAATTTTCTTAATTGAACCATTACCTGTTAAAGGTAAGGAACCCAATTACACTAAATATTTATAGAATAGTTAGTCATGGAATTATTAACCAGTGCTTGTTACATTTTTTTTTTTCTTTGTTTCTGACATTTTTGGATAATTACACGTGCACCAGGTCAAATTGACCCAGGAACACTATTGCTGTTCCTGACAAATGAACATAACAGGATGGTTAAGATGAGTTAAAGCAGTTCTGAAAAGGTGAGTTTACATGAATAAAAGGTAGAGTTATGTAGGAATGCTCAGTAATTCCAAGTAAAGAGGGAAGAGTCCCGTCTTACCACTAATGAAAACATAACAGCTAACCTGTGGTTTACTCAGCTTAAGCTGCAGTCATGTGTGTCACTATGAACCAATGGAAACTCTTCTGCTAATGTTTACAACAGTCGACCGAGCTGTGGTGTCAAGACCTGTGACATGTTTAGTGTGTTTGGCTCAGTATCATGAGGTGGTTTCATAGTTTGTTGGTCTATGGTTGAGATGTTAATGATCACTACAGACTGTCTGAATGTTTTAAAACCAACCGTTTGCAGAAAGCATCAGTCGTTTCAGCCCAACGTGGGTAAATATGTGGAATAATTTCAATAAAACATTTAATTTATGTCCCTCCTTTACTATTTTCAAAAGTCATACTAAAACTGCTTTTATAAATAACCCCACATTTCCTCAATTTTTGTTTAAGTTTCCTTAAAGTCTATATTTAAATCATGTCCACGTATCATTGTAAATAATGATAAATTCTATATTGTGTTGTATTTTCATTATATTATTTAATTTATGTAACTAAGTAAGTAATTCATTTATTATCTAAGTTATTACTTGTTCATTTGATTTAATTTAAAGTCTTAATTAAATTGCTGAAAGGAACGCTCTGTAAGCATATTAAGCTTTCCGACTCTCTTGTACTGTTATATTTCATTTATATTTATACTTGCTTATGTATTTATTATCTTCTTTTTAAAGTGCAAAATAAACAAGTAAAGGTAAATCTTTTTAGTTCAAGGGCCACATACAGTACAGACCGGTCACTCTCAAGTAGGATGGACCAGCAACTTTATACAAAAACTACTCGACTAATTTCCATGATATTTTCAGGAAAGGTGTGAGGTGAGCCAGAATAGGTCCCATTAAATGTTGGTAAATGTAGGTCAAAGGTTAAGGTCACAGTGACTAAAAATGTAACAAGAAAAGCACTCTGAGCGTGCAAATGAAGTGAGGTCCGCCAAGGAGGAATTACATTCAAGTCCGTTTGTCCGTCTGTCTGTCAGCAGGATTACACAAAAAGTTTTGAACGGATTTTGAGAAAATTTTCAGGGTGTGTTGGGAGTGTCACAAGGAAGAAATTATTACATTTTGGTGGTGATCCGGAATAGATCCTGGATTCTGGATCACATGGGCTCTAACACTTAACGTTACAGATCGTTAATAAGGTGGTAATTCTATGGTTGTTTTGATGTCATTTCATGTTAATAATGCATTTGTAACCAATTATTACAAGTAATTTCCATGTCGTTTCCAGTTCAATTACTCTGCAGTTTCTAGGTAATAGCAATAGTGCTTTCATTAAGGTGTTCATTTCCAATGTCATTTCAATGTTATTTCATGGAAATAAAATTACCAAAATTACCATAGAATTACCCTCTTATTAGTGATTCATAATTTATTATTCACCCATAATTCATAATTGATTCTGCATTTACCGCAATGTAAAATTTCGAAGTGATCCAGAATCCACGATCTTTTCCGGATCACATTTTTTCCTTGTGACTGAAAAATTTTATCAAAATCTGTTCAGATTTTTTTGCATAATCCTACTGACAGACAGACAGATAAACAGACTTGAATTTAATACCTCCTTGGCGAAGGTAATGATAAGAGAAAGGGCAAATCAGGTCAAATATTTCCAGGGGGCGGGGTTTGTCTCTACCAGTGTTTTGACTCACCAGAGGCTCGGCCATGATGATGCGGATCTTACGCTCGGAAATGGTGGTGAAGTTGGCGAAGAGGCTCTTGAGGACGTACTCGCCCGGCTTGCTCTCCGGGTCAATGCTGATGGGCATCATGGCTGGGGGACCCTTCTCTCCCTGAGGACAGCAGACTGGAAGGATGGGGGGTTTACTGTATCCGTTCCCCACGGGTGAAGCTGCAGAAACAAAGAAATGGCAAACAATTTTGTCAAGTAAAAACACAAATGAGTGGGATGAGGATGAACCACAGATCTGTTTACAAAGAGAGATCACCGAATAGGGGATTACTGAGAAGTTTCCAAACATGGACATAAAGTTCCCAACATGTTGAGCATTCCTGAGGGAGACTGTCCAAAGGGCACCGACTTGCCCCGAGTCTGCTCTTTATTTCCTCCTGCTACAGTGCACAGAGCGCATATGGAAATTAAAACACCACGGCCGGCAGCTGGTGTTCTCATGTCCTACCAAAGATGTCATTGCCCTTTAAGGGAAGCAAAAATCTCAAGCCTGTGACCATCCTTCAGCCAGTGTTATGATGTGGTTCACGTTTAATTACAAACGGCTTTGGCTTAGGCTGTAACAACCCTGCAAACTAAGTCACAAGTTAAAATTTACCCCGGTGTTATACTTTACCACCACTAAAGAAAATGAACTAAATATAGTGACGAACTGCATGAAAACATCTCATTATAAGGGAAATTTCAACGGTGGTTAAATGCGACTCAGCCAAACAAACTGACATAAATCTGATGTGTGAAATATTCAGAGAGAGATTTTTGGGTGGACAGACAAACTGACAGTGAGAAGCAAACATTCTTCAGTTACTGCATGTACTGTACACAAGGCATGTTACAACTGGATGGACAACAAATCAGCAGCAGTGAGGTTTTAACTCTCAGAAGAACATCCACATCTGCCACAGTCACATGTTAAGCATCACACTTTGAAATTAATATATTTACAGAATTGACAAAAAAAAAGCTAATACTTTTGTAGCATATTCCAGGTTAATTTTTCTTTCTATTGAACCTTTCTTAACCCTTTAAAACCTGAAGCATTCTTTGAAATTGGGAGTCTTTATTGAACAACAAATACATCAATCAATCAATCAAACTTTATTTATATAGCATTTTCATACATGGTGTATGTAGCACAAAGTGTTTTACATTAGACCTCCCATTATCCTGCAATTGTAGGACAAGTTAAAAGATTTACAGAGTTAAAAAGAATAGAATAAATACGTAAATAAATACTAGTAATAAAATAAAAGTAAATACATCAAATAGCAGAATTAAATAATGTTAAGATTAAAAAGGTAGGTTTTAAGTTTATCCTTAAAAATATGAACACTCGCAGCGGACCTCAGATCCTCAGGTCGACTGTTCCATAGTTTGGGGAAATAAAAACTGAATGTGTTTTAGTGGGAACTCTAGAGACAATTAAAAGCTTATTACCCGAGGACCTGAGGGTCTGAGAGGGCTTATATGTTAAAAGCAGATCCGATAAGTAAACGGGGCCACAACCATTAAGTCTCTTAAAAACAAATAAAAGCACTTTAAAATCTAAATCAACATGGATATTTGAGTTTTCTTTTAATTCAGGCGTTTCCATTACCAGTTTTTTTTTCAGCGCCATTTACATTTTTGCAAATTTCCACGGTAATGGAAACGCACCTAAAGATCCAACTCCATGAGTTGCACTGGTGAATGTTGTAGAAGATGGTTGAACTACAGAGCCCCTGAAAGGTCATATCTAATGATCATGAAAAGATGACAAAATATTATTTTACAGCAATTATTCACATGTTTTGATAAGATTAGATCAACAGGTATTAGACCGTTTAGAAGACGGTGGGGGTTTGGGTCTTTTTGGGTTAAACACAGATATGAAGAATGTAATGATTAAATATAATTTTAAAATGACTACACTTCTGTAACACCCTTAAATTATGATGTAAAAGACAATATTTAACTCATATTAGTAAAGAAATAAGACACCATCAACAATTATTCAGACAGAAATCAGTTTAGGCTACATATGAGATAAAAGGAAAAGTGATTTATTTAGTAAATATTGTAGTAGTATGAGTGTACTAATATTAAATAAATATGAATATTACTAAATATTATTTACTTATTTTAATGCAGTTGTTTGGTGTGTTTTGATGTGATTCAAAATGTTTCAACTATATAATCTCTTCTTACATTAGTTTATTTATTACTGTCAATAATGAAAGGTAGTCATGTGTTGTTTTTCTTTAATATAGTATTATTATTATTATTATTAACTGGTTATCATATTTGTTCATTTCTTGCTAATCGTCAATTTTTGGATGTTTTGTTTGATTTTGTGTGAACTGAGGAACAATAATTGTTACTGTAGTAATAACTGATGAAGACCCTAAGTAAATAAATAAATGATTACGTCACATGTAATATACTATAAAACACTAAGAAACAGGAGACTCTCAACAATGTTGTTTAAAAGTCGTGCTGATTAATCATAATGTCATAGTTATGATAATACAAATCTACACCATAAGCACGTTACATAAAAATGTCTGAATACAAAGTTAGAAACATTAAATTATTAACATGCACCAGTAATCCTTTGGTTTAAGAGCACCACATTCTTTAAATAGTCATATTTAATTTATCTATTAGATATTTTTCTTATGTAATGAGATGATTTTGTTGAGAGTTAAACTATTTTCTTCAGAATCTACATTTCATGAGCTACAAGTTAGAGCATACTTTAAACTAATGTTGTTTTAAATACATGGGCATTTGTATATTCATTAAAGGCATGTTAAAATGATTTATTACTCTTCTGTATGCATGCAGTCGGCACATATATATGGGAACTACCACATGTTAGATGGATGAGGAAACAGGACCTGAATAGTTAATTTGCACAACTCAGCTTTCATGAATGTATCACAAGTTCTTGTGATACAGAACAAAAGCTCTCGGCAAAAATGCATAACTTGAAATTTAGACGTTTCTGTTCATAATAATGTTCATCATTATCAAGTTGGAACCAGACACTTTTATAATCTGACCAAAAATATTAACAATCAAAACAATCATTATTCATCCGTATCTCTGCTCTGACATATGTGCACAAGAGAGGCAGGAAAAACACGGTGACACAGATAACCAGGACTCCCTTCTGCAGAATTTTTCATGACGTGACATGTTTGTGTATCTTGTAAAGGAACGCCCAGCATGCATGATGGCATGGTATGGCTTTCAGAACATGCTTCTATCCCTTATGACAACTCAGCACCTACCCAGGCCTTTGATGAAGCTGATGACGCTGGCTTTACTCCAGCACACGGCCACCCCTTCCATAGTAGAAAAGGAGGATATGGTGTCCACGGTTGTCCCAAGTAAAGACAAGTCCTCACTAATAAAACCCACCGACGTCCATGTCTGGGGTGACAGCTGGTTTTGTCCTCCGGGGCATAGTTTCCAGGACGCGTGGAGCCAACGCGGCTGTGTTTTAAAAAAGTGCGAGGAGTTTTTGGTACGTAATCTGTTGATCTCAGTCTGTGCTTCTCTTCTTCTATGGCTTCCTCTAGCCTTGTGACCAACCAGTGCCTTCCAGGAGTGAAGGTCAGGCGGGAATTTTTAGCTGAGGCACAGCACAACGATGAGGTCCAACATGCTATGGTGGCATAGTTGTGTGACTATATTTATCCCGGGGTACACACACTATACTGACAGAGCAGCCCTCCCCTTTCCTCCACCTCTGTGATCTGAAAGCACGAGGCACAGACCACCAGAGTGTAAACACCATTCTGATTAGATGGTGTTCTTTAAAATGAGCGCTGGCAGCTTGATTTCAGAGCAGGTTTATGCAGATATGAGAGACAGTTTGATTCTGATGTGAATAAAACACACTGAGGTTCAGAAAGCAGGTCTTAGAGGGCACAATTCTGCCTTTTTTTTGGCACATTAAATACAACTTCTATCAGTTTTGAGTATAAAATAGACATTTATTTGCCATTTGTGCAGGACAAATAGGAACTTTTGTGCAGTCACTCCCAGAATCAGATCAAATAAAGCAAGAACACAAAACAAACAGAGAACTATACCAATAGGTGCCAGGGAAAACAAACTCCACCCACCTTGCACACATTTTACCTGATTTGCCCTATCTCTTATCATTGCGAAAACATATATTGGTGATTGTCACCTTTGACCTATATCCACCAAAATTCGATCTATTCTGGACCTCCTTGCACCTTTCCTGAAAAGCCATGGAAATTGGTGTAAACCTGCTTCACAAACAAACAGACATATGGACAGAGACAGACCAACAAACAAACCGACTCCCTCTCCCCATTTTGGGGGGGTGGGGAAATGAAAACAGCTACTATATAAAAGGAGCAACCTATAGATACCCATGTATGTATAGGGTCACATTAAAGATAATGGATTGGATTTACATTACTTTATTGGTCACTCAAACGCTTCACATTCTTGACCCATTATTCATTCTAGGAATGGGTGGTATGGCTAAAAATTTATAATTTGAGGCACTGACAGTAGTACTTTTGTAGGCTACTATATATAAATAATAATTAACCTATAAATGACACTGTTAGTGGTCATATATCTCCAAGCAGTCTTTCATGTTTGTGCAGCCTTTCTTTCTTCATATTCATAGCACAACACATCTCAATGGTAGCAATCACTGTAGCAACACTTAGCATGCTAACGTTAGCAAAATCGCTCATAAAATTGTTTGTAACTCTGAACAGTCATTTTAGTTGCTAACACCAGCCAGATACCATGACTGATAGTAACTCAACTGGATATAGTAACATACAGTTTTTAAATCTGGCACAGTGTGTTAAGTTTAAGGCAGTGTTAACGTTTAGCACAATTGTTTTGTTGTCATCATAAACTCTATGGCTGTTATTACTTTGGTTGTTAGCTTGAAAATTAAATTGTAGAATCCTAAATCGAAATGTGTTGGCATCACATACCATTATAACCAATAGTACACTATATAAACTATATATTTTATACTTGTAGCTTGTTTAAACTAAATTCACGGCCGTCAGATATGACCCACTTATATTCAACATGAAAACACTGTCATCTTCTACAACACTGATTCACCAGTAAAATCTGTGGAGTTTGGTTATTGACAGAGGATGGACGCACTTGGTTTATGTTTAGTTAATGATATATTTGACTGAAAATGTCACTTTGTTTTTCCTTTTTTTTCTCTTTTTGATGTTAATAACCTTTAATTGAACTCAGTTTTCATGAAAATCGAAAATTAAATACAGGAAACTAAATGAATTACAGTGAAAAACGCTAAATATACGAAACAATATGATATTAAATAGTGACAAATGAATTAAGGAAGATCAAATACAAAGATAAATTGAGATGGGAACTGCTACAGAAGTAACACTGGGTCGATGTGGGTTAATATAACAGAAAAGCTGCTAATGAAAATAATCAAATATTTTATTATACGGTGTCTCAAAATGTCACTTTCTTTATTTTTTTTCAGTTTTTGATGTTAATAACCTTTGATTGAACTCCGTTTTTTATGAAAATTCAAAATTAAACACAGGAAACTAAATGAATTACAGTGAAATATGCCAAATATACAAAACAATATGATATTAAATAGTGAGAAATTAATTAAGGAATATCAAATAGAGTTAAATTGATATGGGAACTGCCACAGAAGAACAGTAGCGCTGACTCTACAGTATGTGGGTTAATATAACAGAGAAGTTGCACATGAAAATAATCAATATATTGTATTATACGGTGACTAAAAATATCGCTTTCTTTATTTTTTTTCCATTTTTGATATTAATAACCTTTGATTGAACTCGGTTTTCATGAAAATTAAAAATTAAACACAGAAAAATAAATGAATTACAGTGAAAAATGTTAAATATACAAAACAATATGATATAAAACTACCACAGAAGTACAGTAGCGCTGGGTTTACAGTATGTGGGTTAATATAACAGAGAAGCTGCTAATGAAAGTAATCAATATATTGTCTTATACTGTATTCTGCTAATAAGGACTTAAAGTAGAAGGTGAAACAAGCAGCCAGTGTGCATATCAAACACTATCTGTTGCTCTGGACGATACTCAGAGACTCAGATGAGACATGTGACTCTGCAAACAAGGGCCTTGGGCACAGTGTGCATTACATCACCGCCATGCTGAAAACACCCTGAGCTTGGTGGCGTTCTCTAGAGGACAATGCAAACAAGCCAGCAAGTGTCTCTGCCGCTTCCAACACACACACACACACACACACACAAAGAATGCATTTCCCTATATGCATCCACTGGGACTATCCCACTGAGTAAACAACCATTTGTGAACAGAGTGGGAGGATATTTAGATACCACTGACCTCCTTGACTAGACCAGAAATTCCAATGTCAACACAGACCTTCGGGAGCACTTTGTCTCCGTGCTGTGAGAAGCATTGACGCTGCATTTTTTTTTCCAGAGCGACTAGTAGGAAGCCCAGGCTTTGAAATGGCAAGATTATTATTTAATCCTCCATCCTCCGTCGCTGTATAAACACTGTTCTGTAAAACTGAAGTATAAAAGCACACTCTTCTTATGTGCTCCACTAAATGTGCCAAAGAACAAGCATGGAGATTGTGTTTAGATCAGAAAAATTTTGGGTCAAAGGGAACATCTGGAGTCCTGTATGAAACACAGGCTTTATTTGAGCATTAAAATAAAAGGAAGCAAAGCACTTAAGGGCAGGGTTATGACTTTAGTTAGTGATGAATATTTTGAGTGACACTTAATGATCACAAAATTAATAATTTTTTTTAACTTTTCTTTTTATTATATAACATTTTTCATGAGATCACCCTCATCCCCCCAAAAGAAATACAAAGAAATAAATAGAAAGAGAATAAAATTAAGTAAATATATAAATAATAATAATAATAATAATAATAATAATAATGCATCAATACTGTGATTGCATTATTACTAATTAATAATAATAATAATAATAATAATAATAAGCCCCATGTCCTGTTTTTAGGGACCAGTTTCATTGAAGCCCCCATATACATACAGTACAAGACTGTGCAAAACATAAGCTAACATTAAATTTGTTGGTTTAGTAAAGTTATAATGACCATTTATATGCATTTGTCAGTCTCTGTATTAAGATCATCTTTATATGGGTGAATTATGTGCAGCAGTAAATCACATTTGTTCAGACAATATGACATATATTGCATTTATTTTCCAATGTTTTATACCAGGTTTCATTCAATACATAAGATGTTTCTAAGTGTTTGTGCTGCTCCTTGACATGGGGTCAGGGGTCACACTAAATATTGACTTTTTCAGTTTTTTGTGTCTTTCAAAGCTGTGCATATACTGCATTTCCTGTATTTCTGGTTATATATAAAGAAAAGGAAATGAGAAATAAAAATGTATGCTTAGGTCAACCCTGTAAAAACAACGAAGCTAGACTTTTGTACGGACCTGTATAGAAAAAAAACAACACAATTAACATTATATTTTTTAAAAAACACAAAAAAAACCCCATTATATTTATATTTGCTTTGCATGCTCCATTTACCACAATTTCAGGTCAGATTTCAGATAAATAAGATATATATGCAAAAATAGGAATGAAGGAAATTTGAAACGTGTAAAGTGATGACACATGATATTCCTGTTCATTGCACCCAGCTGTTTTTATACATCTGAATGAAGGCAATTACCACAACTGTCTTAAATAATTGCTCAAATAATTATGATAAGGGAATTATATAATAGTAGTATACCACTTTAACCAGTGGGTATAATTTATAAATTGCTGCCCTCCTCTTGCAATCATTCTTGGCCCTTTATTGATTAAAACTAAGGTCAACAACTGAAAACTATGAGCAAATACATTATATGACTGGTTTTTGGTTCATATTTTGAGCTTCTCTCCCAATGATGAGCAAAGAGAGAGTAAAAGATTGATTACAGACTGTGTAAATCAGATTAAAATATTGATTATGAGTCCTGTTTAACAAGCTGACATCATACTGGAAATGCTTTCCTGATGCGAATAGGTCATTTGTGTCTGTCTCTATTAAAAACCACTACATCAGCTTTTTTCTGAATAAATAATTAATTGAGACCTGTACCACAAATGATGCACCCAATAATAAACCGATGAATTGTTCAAAATACAGTAAAATATGACACGGAAAAATAAGAAAAACAACAACAACAACAAAAAATCAGACAATCAAGAGTTAAATAACTAAAATGATAACATAAGCGTCGCTGCATTTCAAAACAGGAAAATAAGTGACGGCTGAACAACATGTTTGACTACTCATTACAGGAGCGCTGGTGTGCTCGGTGGGCTGCAGCTCATCTGCTGCTCTCTGATTGGCTGATGGGGGACCGGCCTTCGGGCAAAGTGAACACCAGACCTGATGCTGCTATCGCACAATACCAGTTCTGTTCTGCCGGTTGTCACTATTTTATTAGAGCCGCACACAGAGTTATAAAAGGGGTAGACTTTGTTTACTTTGAGTTCACAGTACAAACAGTGACTGAAACACAAACTGTTAGAGCCAGCAATAATTCAGACCCGATCATTTCTTACACAAAAATTAAAAGCAGCAATGATTACTTTCTCATTAAATCCCCAGTTGATATGTTTTGCATGTTTTTTGTTTGGGTTTTTTACACTTGTTTTAGATTTGTTTCCATTACTGTGTCTGGATTCCATCTTGTGATTCATTACATAACAGCTTGTCTAAATGGAAGTTGAGCGATGGGATTAGGGGATGACATGTTTAATGATAGAACATATTAATGCATAGCAGTGCACTCACTACTGATACAGTAAAATAACAGCCTTTCCCTTCATCAGCAAAGTGACCCACTGTGAGGATTATGCAACATCATCAGGAGATGGCTCAATGTGGAGCGTGTAGACAGGGACAGCACGTTCTATGGTATCTCTTTACATTCACATTCAATATATACACTGTACTATTACACTACCTGAAGGGTGCAGCTGCCTTCAGACCAATACTAGTTAATTTTTTTAGATTTTCAACAAGAACACATATCAGATATAGTAGATGAATGTTTTCAGAGGGTCTTTGAGTCTACATGTGTTTAATTTAAGGTGTCATTTCCTGGTTTTGCAACGGTCTGTTTTGTTTCATTCATGTTTGCAGTCATGCTCTCTTATCACGCTTAAAACAGAATGCTCAAATGACCAAAAGCAGGAAGGCATCTTGTCCCATCCTCATGGGCCTGGAAGCTCTGGACAGAACGAGCAACCAAGCTGAACCTCCACTAATCCTATTACTGTGTCCTTGCACTTAACAAGAGCTATTCAGACAGGCCGAAACTCACAGACTGGAGGAAACTGAAGCATAACTCACATAGTGGATTAGTAAATAGAAGCACATGGGAAGAAAATAAAGTCTTACGCTTTTACTGTTCTGTTGCATGTTTGTTTGTTGCAACTGCCAAAACAGAAACAATGACTTCAGACACTGTTCAATGAGCAAATACATCCTCGCCACAGGCCACAACAGGAACAAGATGCTATAAAGTCAAGTTGAGGTAGAGACGCAGCCGTCAGTCAGTTCGTTACAGCAGTGACAGCGATACATGAACAACAAGACACAAAGTGCTACTCACTGCCACTCCATGATTTCAGCAGGGATTTGATGCTAATTTCAAAGAAGCCTGAGTCCTGCTGACTGGCCATGGCTGCAGCTTCCTGTTGAGTGTCCCCCCCCTTTAGTTGTGGTTCCCCTCCAGTAACACCAGCAGCAGCAGCTGAACTGGGACCAGCAGGTATCGCCTGCTGTCACCTCTCTGTGACGCACACAACGCTGCGCTGCTGACGAGCCCCTGTGAAAACACACTACCACCGCTCTACCCCTCCTCTTGTGTCCTGTCCTTGGCTATCAGCCCTCTATCTCTCTCTCTCTCCCTCCCTCCTCCTCTCTCTCTCTCTCTCTCTCTCTCTCTCTCTCTCTCTCTCTCTCTCTAAAGCTGTGGCAGGCAGTGGGCGGCAATGCAAGCTCCCTTTAAATAACTGCACGGAGGCTGAGAGTGCAGGAAGCAATCCTCTTAGTGGAGTGCAGTTAATAATAACTACTGTTTGTCTGTGTGCAGGGTCTGATAATGATGACAGTGCTCGGCTTCTTCCAGTGTGACAGAGCATCTGATGGGGCCCCCCCACCCAACTGTCATGAGGTCAGGGCAAACCAGGGAAGTATGACACATTACAGGGAACATCTGGGGGCCAGTGGAAAGAAGAAGAAGATGAACGAGAACAAGAAAAGAAGAAGAAAAGATAACACTGAAATGAGGCAGACACTTCCAAAATCTGACTTTAAACATTCATTCATCTTCTGAACCCACTTTATCCTCACTAGGGCCATGAGGGTGAAATCGAGCTACAATGGGTGAAGGTGGGGTACACCCTGTATGAGTCTCCAGTTCATCTCAGGGTTGAACATATATAAACAAACAATCGCTCTCACATTCACACTTATGGGTAATTTAGATTAACCAGTTAACCTATCAGTGTATGTAGCTCCAAAATGACGATACAGCACGGGCTTCTCAGAACGGGCGCTTTATTTAGCTTATCGAACGCCGTGAAAACTACAGGAAACAAACATAGCGCATTCAGAGATCACACTGAACAAAAAAAACATACAGAATTCATGGCAAGGCCATATACCTCGTGAGTACAGTATATCCAAGAATTGTTAAGCTACACAAATCTGTAAATTTGTGGAAATAAACAGTATATTGTACAAAAACAGTAAATATATCTATAGACACATTCTTCATTCTAATGGATAAAATCTCTTTACATTCTTTATTGAAATGAAAACCAAACCCTATTATATTTTCCAACACACACAAAAATTAGGTCCAGTGTTTAAATTATTTTTCAGTCAGAAAAACAGATGCATGTCATTATCTATATGGACAATCCCCCGATCCCTTTTCCTCTACGGCCTCACAGTGCTCTTAGTATAATCCTATCAGAACTCTGTCTGTCCATCAAGCTACGACCAATTGACCTTCATTACATAATATACTCAGTGATACCGACGTATCACTATCTGCACACGTGCACAGGTGTCCGAGCCAAATAAACAAATACCGTATTAGCGGTGACCTGAAGTGTTGTAATCATGGTTGTATAGGATGTAAAGGGTTGGTTGGATGCTGTTGTGTACTCAGGACAGTCCCTACAGTTAAGATGAAAATCAATATTATTGAATCAATACAAAACGCATTACTTTTATCCACAGTTGTTTTCGATGACAAAATAATGATTGCTGCATGAATTCCCACCATTGACTTTTGTATTATAAGGTCATTGTGTCTTTCTTTTATGAAAGACTATACATACATTTGTATTTCTCTTGCTTGCAAACTAACCTTGTATATCACATCACTGTTTTACAAAATCTTCTCTCGGAAATTACAATTAATTGCCCCTGAAGGGAAGGCAAGGTGCACCATGTTCGGTGTGGTTCGTTTGTTTCTAATAGCATAATGGCTGAATTCATACCAAATTGGGTTTTTAGATTATTACTGACCCAGAATAGATCTCATTGCATTTTAGGAAAAGATAGCCAAAGTAAAAAAATGTTCTAGACAGTTTAAAAATGTTTTCCCCAATTTACAATGTCTGTAGCAGCAGAACTATTGGTTTAATTCCTATCAAATTGAGTTTATAGATTGCCAATGACCCAAAATAGATTCCATTATATCATGGGAAAAGTAGGTGAAATATAAATTATTTAAATGATTTTTTTTTTTAAATGTTTTGCTCACATTTATGTATAATGGGTGAAATTTCAACTGTCAATAAAAACATACATTTTGTTTCAATTTAGTTCAAACTTGCCACATATATGGAGGTAAAATGATATACTGACATCAACTGGAGCGATGCCAAAAGAAGCTACCATATGTGCGAGGGGCGGGGTTTGTTGTGACTGGCACCACTTATTACAAAGTGTTTAAATATACCTGATTTAATTCAATTTTAAGTTATTTTTACCCCATATCTTGGATGGATGGATGGATGGATGGATGGATGGATGGATGGATGGATGGATGGATGGATGGATGGATGGATGGATGGATGGATGGATGGATGGATGGATGGATGGATGGGTGGATGGATGGGTGGATGGATGGATGCTATATTATCATGGTGAATCTGGACATCTATTACATACTGTTTGAGTATAAACACAAACAGACATTAGGTGAAAATCTGTTTTTACAGATGTGTGAAGTAAATAGGTTAAAATGAAAACAATCACACTAGTCATTCTACTCACAATCTACTTCAACATTAATACCATTTTAATTAGACTGTACCGCATCATGTATGATTCATAATACAGGCCGAGCCATAAATAAGCAAATCCACTTTACATTCATTAGATGTTGATTAAGTTGAAGGTGTTGAAGATGAATAGTGATTATTCGGTTCTGTCTCCTATGATGTCAACACATAAATAAGCTTCATTTCCTCCTGTTTGTTAGAGACAAACAGCTTCGGTACGAGTCACTTCTCACTCTCCCACAAATATCTGGAAAATCTAGAATAATTATGAGAATATGTTGCCTTGTTATAATGACGGCATTAGTCAAAACAACAATCTGTCACATGAATGGATCAAATGCTGAACAAACATGGTCCAGTTTCCTGACGGATCCATCAGTGATTCTGTAATCTGACTTGTCCAGTGAGAGGCCCACTGAGAGGCAAAGGCTTACATAATTCCCTAGTGGAATCATTCTCTCTCTCTCTCTCTCTCTCTCTCTCTCTCTCTCTCTCTCTCTCTCTCTCTAATAACATTACTAAATATGAGGAGGGCCGGTAACACTTTATGTTACAGATCATTAATAAGGTGGTAATTCTATAGTAATTTTGCTTTAATTTAATGTTAACCTTGTCTTCTTCATTCTTGACTCAAAACTTATCTTAGAAACGTGAGCCAACCAACATTTAAGATCACTAGCTACGTTTACGTTACCCTTGGAAATTTGAAAAATATAAATATCGCTATAAAAAACTGGTAATGTAAACACCTGAATTTCAAAAAAACACTCAAATATCAATAAAAAAGTTTTCACGCTTTCATGAGGTGGTTTTTCAGAAGTTTCGATATTCTAATATATCGCAAAAGTGCAATAGAAACACTTTTTCCGCAATATATGTCACAGGATGTGACTATATAGTCACATGATCACTTCTCTCTGAATGAAAATGACAGCAGCAGTCACTGTAACCATGGTAACCGTTGGCTGCTTCTAATTTGTTGTTGAGTATATTTACACTTAATATTTCGGACTGACAATGTAGGGACCACATGTGCAAACAATTATCATGTGAGACAGGTGGTTTGTTTGACATGTTAGTGTCTTTAAAGAGTTCGCCAGTGACTTTTACTGATGAGAGAATTAGCCAATTCATTCATTCTAATACTAACAGGGTGATGGTCAATCTTCTGCCTAGAAAAACAGTCAATGGAAACACGTTTAAAGCGCAAATATTCTTTTTCGAAATTTGAGGAATATCGATATTGTTTTGCGAAAAACTGTAATGGAAAAGCAGCTACTAACATACATGTGGTAACATTTCATTCCTTTTATCCCCAAAGCATATTAACAGCATTAACCCTCTAAACTTTCACTCAATTTTACCTAAATTTCTTAATAAATTCAATTGAATGCTGTTCTTTAACCATTTTGCTAACATGTGATTGGTGTTTGCTTATATTATGAATGAAAATATTTAGATAAAAACTGGGATATTGGGAACGGGTCCTGTAATAGCCACTTGTGGATATTTATTAATGGTTTGATGTGTTTTGGACTATACTTGGACAATTTTTTGGTTTGTTTTGGATATTTTTGTTGGACTATGACTGCATTTGTTAGAATATGGTTTCTCTGTGGATAATTACGAGACATAAAGTTTCAGATCTGCTTTTGCTAGTTGTATTTTGAACAAATGAGTGATTGTACCTGCTGTGGTTATCTTATCAGAAAAGTGGCTTATATCTTGCGATGTGTCAGAATCTCTGTTGTCAAACTACATTAAGTCATGTGACATTTGGGACAGGTTTGATTAATATTTTTGAGTGACTACACAGTTGAAACAATGCAAGGTATTTTATATAAACATATAAAACATGGAGCTCACAATGAAAAAGCAGTCAAAAAGTTCCTGAAATGCAGTGAATCTTCCTCCTTGTTTCTACAAACACACAACACTGCCATGAAAACCCACTTTTTATATAATGTGAAAAACGGTAAAACTGTGTCCAATGGTCCTGTCTTTGTGATCCACCTGAGAAAGCAATGACGCATAAAGCATAAAACTGATTTCTACATGTGTCCCTCCTATCAAAACAGATCACACAAAGACACTAACTATGTTTCTGCCACACTACATTACAACATACTGAAGAAAGGAAAATACAGTGTTTATTTCGCAACACCTAATCAGGATATAACCGAACTTGTCAAGTGTAACTGCTGCCAAAATGAAAGCAGTTTGCTGGATCACTGTCACTATTGAATAAGTGGCTTATGTAATACGCTCATAATTACACGACTAGCAGGACTGGTTATTGGCTGCATCCACTTTTGTTTTTGCAGCAACAGGAGAGAAAGCAGAATCCATCAAAACCACAAAGCTAATTACATAAACTATTGTTAACGTCTTTCCTGGATGAAGGCGTGGGCACATTAAGGACTTATTAGACGCATTTTCAAGCTCTGATGAAGGCAAGGAATGTCAGCTATGTCTGTCCAGTTAAGCCATCTTTCTCCTATCAGCCTCAACTCTTAGTCTTACTCGACTCTGCCAGTGGAACAGTCACATATTCATCTACCGCATTTTATCATCAGCTGGTATTAATTTTACCGTTTTGCAGTTTGATTTTTATCCATAAAGACTCAAACATCCACCGTTGACCAAAACCATCTACAAATCGAAAGTGTTGATCCCTTAATTCTATTAATCCAAGTAAATAATTGGTGTAAAATACAGTTCATGGTTTTCAGATGTGACTCATTTGGACGTTCAGAGGGTCTGTAGTGAATGTGGGAACTAGGGCTGGGACAATATGCTTTTATGCCGATTAAATTCTTTTATGTTTTTTTGGGTGCCGATTCGATTTAAATTGCGATTCTTCTATAATCCCGATTTTTTTCAAAAAAAAATTTCGCTTGCCTTTTTAACACCAAACCAGGTGAAAAAGCTGAATGATGATGCCTACAGATCATATCAGGAGCCATAATTCCCCCCAAAAAATGCACATCATATGTTAGTCAGTTCAGATTTATTCAGCAGTAATAGATTTTAAACTGACTTGGGAAGTAAACTGCTACATTTATCTGCACACAACACAAACAGAAGCCTTTAAATTAACATACTTCATAATAAAGTGTAGCTTTGCTCTTCCCTTCTGTTACAAAGACCACACACTTTAACTGTTGTTGATTGTTTAACTATATTTATTCAGGAACAACTCATTTTCTCTAAGTTTTCAGATATCCCACGCTGAACGCACCAGAAATGTTACGACGGTCCTGAACGCACCACTACCGTCTACCTGTTTAGAATTAGCCGCTGTGTTGTTGCTAAGCAATTGTGCCCAGATCGCCATCTCACCCTCTTTTTCCCAACTCTAATTCATAAACTCCTGGTTTATTACTGTGTGTAAATGACACAAGGTCAGATTAATAACACAATACAGTTGGAACAGATATTAGCATAGTGTATTGTTTATCTGCGCATAAGATAATGTTGTTTAACGCTGGTGTGTTGTTGAAGCTAATACGATAATAAGCTAGCTGTCATCTGCGTGCCTTCACAGAGGTGATTTCTGTGTATTCCATGACACATATTATACATCTGAGTGACTCATACAGTCGACTACGGTCTTTACAAGCAGTCATTTTTTTCCACCCGGCTTAAAATTAATCATTTAAATATGGGGGAAAAAAATTGTTTTTTGAGCAAAAAGAATAGATTTTTGAGCAAAAAAATTTTATTCTAATGTCGTAAAACAAAAGAAGCCCGATACATATGTGAATAGATTTTTTTCTCCCACCCCTAGTGGAAATACCATCATCTTTTCCACCATCAATTTTGCCCAATGACAATGGATGGAAATGCTTGGTTTATGTTCAGTTAATGATATATTTCACTCCAAAAAGTCACTTTTTCTGCAGTTTTCTCTGTTTTAATATAATTAACCCTCAACCTTAATCAAAGTTATTATGAACATCTACATAATCAACAAATTAAATTTAGGAAAATACATTATTTTCATCGAAGAAACACAAAAGGTAATATTATAAACCACAACGCTGACAAACCAAACCAAAAATTCCACCCTCCGCCCCCGACCACTACCAAAATTGAATCCTTTGTTTCTTGTGTTAGTATCAAAATTTCATCAAAATCTGTCAATAACTTTTTTTGATTTACCTTGCTACGAGACAAAGGTAATAAATGGTTGTAAATTTCTTAAGAAAAGTCAAATACAGAGAAAATTACAATCTCGAACTGCCACAAAAGTCACAATGGGTCCTTCATTTTTCCCCTCATAGGAACTCAAAGTAAAGTCTGAACAGTGACAACGCAGTAATTGTAATGTGTTTTAAACTTTATTTCGAACATTCTGAATAAAATTAAATAAATACAGATACAAATAATTTGGCAATTGTGTCAAAAACAAACCATAATAGATGTTAAACAGAAGTATTTCACAAAGTAAGTATATTTATCACTGTGCCTAATGAGGCACAAAGAAACCCATTTACAAAAGAACTTCTGTTCCAAATGGAATAGGATGAAGTCATGTTTATCCAGTCCTATCCTAATTTTCCCTTATATATAAATGATTAACCAATTCTTCACAACTGCCCTGACAAACATTTTACTTTCATTTTTGTTCCTCCCTACTATATCCTCCTGAGACCCACTAATGCATATTTTTGTCTTCTGTAGTAGACAGAAGTTTCACACTTTGGCTTTGAAATTCTGCCCATTATAAATGACATTGCATTAAAAAAAAAATTTAAATTTGGAATAAATATAAATATTTTGAAAAATATTTCATAGCCTTCATCAGACTCCCTGATGAAGGTTATGATGCTGAAACACGTTGGGGTTTTTATGATTTTTTTTATATGATTTTATAGGTTTTTGTAACCAAGCCAATTTAATAAAGGCTTTTTAATTTTCACTTATAACAGAGTGCCTTGGAATTTTTTCTTTTTTGTCTTGCTATTTTCCCATCCTCTAATTATTATTGCTTATTTTGAGTCCAGGTAGCGCTCCTTAAGCAAACTTTTTAAGATTTTCAAAAATATATTTGAAAAAAAACTGTTGTATTGTGCGGTTTCCAATCAAGATAATTGTTTAAAGTAAAAACATATACTCTTTAAATACATTTTCCTCAAGTCAATTTGAGGATGTAAATATAATAATAATTAATATATATTAAATATACTCCCTTTACATCTCTACTACAAATTAGCTAGTCACAATTTTACATTTTCACCACATTGAAGAGCAAAGTCCTGAGGCTATGGCAGCACTTTACACAGGTAAAAGAGGTACCTACTTTCAAGAATGGTGGGCCTCTTCTTATGGCGCATCTTTTTAAACTTCCCTCTGAAGTCCCTGGGTGGGAATGGATCAAGAGGTAGGCTGGCGATGCGCCCCAGGACAACCTGATCCAGTCGTTCAGAGCAATCCGTCTCATTGTGAGCCGGGTCTTTAACAGCACTCTCCTCCAAAGACATGTTGGATGGCAGGGAGCCCACAGCTACTTCTATCATTCTTCCAAAACAGTCATTTGAAGCTTTGCCAGGCTTTCTCTCCTCACTGTTTAATTTTTTCTCTTCCTTTTCTCTCTCTCTCTCTCTCTCTCACACACACCCCCCCCCCTCCCCACTTTCCTTACAAAATTTTTTTTCTTCTTCTTCCTTTTTTAGTTCAAGCAGCAAAATCGTCTGCAGCCACAGTTGTCAGCTTCAGTCTGCTAATGTGTTTTAACCTCTGCACTTGTCAGGGCAGTTCAGCAAGTTACAGTAACATTCATGAATTGGGCAGGTATTGGATTACTTAGACAGCCCCTCCTTTTTTTTTTTTTTTTTCAGCAAAAAGCCAAGAGGGAGAAAAGAGAGGGGGCACAGTCAGAAGTAAAGAGAAGGAGAGGCAGCTCTGACAGCAACAACATCTCCGCCTACTGTATGCCCACGAGGCATTCCTGAATAAATATCCTGTATTTGTCTTGGAGTCGTACACATCAAAGTCATAACAGACAAGTCTCGACCCTGGCAGTGACAGCGTCTAAATAAGACACAAATGATCTTGTGCTCATTAGCAGCATGAAAAAGGAAATCTAAAAGTGGCAAAACAACACATCTTCATAATCAGAGATGTTGACAGACGTACGTATCCTCCGTTTGCTGCACAAATAAGCCTCCGAACGCTGAACCGTTTCCTGATTTGAATTGCTTTTAGCGTGGAGGAAATGAGCGAAAGGTGTAAATATATCTGGTGCAAGTTTAATAACATGACATGAATCCAGATGAGCTTGAATCTTAACCTCTATTCAGTGTTTTTCAAGCACTAACTGGACACACCTACCACATGAACCAGTTTTTCCTAGTCTGACCTACATCAGTAATACAGACACCCTGTGTATGTACATGAAGGCGTTTTCTGTTTTAGGTTCAAACCCCTGTTACAACATGGAACAACCAGCCTTTGCACGGTTTCTTTCTTTCTTTTTTTTTTCTTTTTTTTTTAAAGCCAACATTGATATGAAATTAGTTTTATTTTTTTCCCTCCAAGGATACAAACTACAGACCACAACATACAACAAACACCAGAACATTACAGATTTACAGCTAATTGAGTGCAGACAGCTGAACTATGTCACAAAGAAAATACCCGGTGCAATAGGGAGCCCACGGCTACACGTTTTTCTGTACTATAATGAGTCGGTTTCATTTGTTCTTCCACCTGTCAAAGGAGGCGGGAGTCTACAGAAAGCTGCTTCACTACAACCACTGTCCAGTAGCACAGAAAAACACACTCCACAAATACCAGGGTCTCTCTAATATACCATACCATACTGTACCGTACCATACTATACCATACTGTACCATACTACACCCTACCACACTATACCATACTGTACCGTACCATACTATACCATACTGTACCATACTATACCATACTATACCCTACCATACTGTACCATACTATACCATACTGTACCGTACCATACTATACCATACTATACCATACTATACTGCACCATACTATACCATACTACATACAAGCATAATATAAAAAAGTGATTTCATTGACATCTTCTAAACGTCAGCATTACCAGATGATTACATCATACTATATTTTGACTTTTTACATAATTACATAATTTACATAATTGCAGAAAAATAACAGTACATGCAGTAAAGGTGGTTCAATTGTGGTTCAATTCCTTCAGCAACAACAACCTTTAAATTAACCAATAAAATAAATAATGAAATGCATTTGAACTAAAGCATAAAAAAAACAGAGGTGGAAGTAACTAAGTAGAAGTACTTACATTACTGTACTTAAGTACAGTTTTTTGGTATCTATACTTTACTTGAGTATTTTTTTTGCCAACTTTTTACTTTTACTCCCTACATTTTGGTATAAATATCTGTACTTTATACTCTTTACATTCTCAGAATAAACTCATTACTTTTTCAAACTAAACAAATATGACAGTATGAAAAATAAATCAGTAAATCAGAAATTGTGACTTACTATAACATAATTTAGATTTTTTTAGCCCATTTAGATGTTTTTAATCTCATAATTATGTTTTTTTTAAGTCTCTTATTTATGACTTTTGAATTTTTCCTAAATGTCCTGTCCACATCCACTAAACAGAGTACCATGACCCAATAAAACACATCATCGACACAGTAACTCACTTTTAAAGGCTTTATTTTTGGGTGGTTTTTTTAAATGCTTCTGGTTTTTTTTGCTGCTTACATAAGTATTATTTCACCCATAGCAAAAAAAATGCAGTTTTACTCTTTACTTTATTACAGTTGAGAAGTTGTACTTATTTACTTTTACTTTAGTAAAAGGAGTTGAATCAGTACTTCTACTTTTACCAGAGTATTTTTCCACACCAGTATCTGTACTTCTACTCAAGTACAGAATGTGAGTACTTTGACCACATTTGTAAAAATAAAAACAGTGACTTGTGTTAAAATATTTCTTACCATAGGACATACTGTACTTAATTCTGCTTTTTTTTTTTTTTTTGCTATTAACTATTTATTCAAACTTATCCAGGGTTGATTTATATTTGATTCGATGCCTCTGCTCCATTGTTCCCTTCACTTCTCCACAAACCTCTAAATAAACCAAACAATCCTGTCAACTCTATAACCTTCATTTAGGTTTCTCTCTGTAGTTTTATGGTGCCCTCTAGTGTTTCAGAAATACAACTTATTAACACACCGCCCATGATGCTTTCATTAATTGGTTTGGTTTGATAAATGCTTCTACATTCTCAGAAGTGAAACATGACTGATGAGTTCATGTATAAAAGTCTGTGTCTTATTAAACTGCGGAGCCCAGAACACACGCTGGTGTGACTGCGTCTGTATTTGACGGGTACTTGACAGGTACAGCTGGAGCTCATATAATGTTGCTAACAAAAAAAAAACAAAAAAAAAAAACTCCAGTCCATGTATCATTCGTTCATTCATTTTTCAAAAGAAAACCCAAAATAAGACAACGAAAAAACAACTTGTTTCTTCATTGTTTGTTTCCAAAACCAAAAGTAAAAAAAACAGATAATGAAGAAGTTTTCTGTTTTCCTTTTCTGTGTTTAAATGAATAATGGGAAAAAAACCAGATAACAGCAGTTTTCCATTGTATCCAATTTT